>PVIH01018205.1:0-39292 GCA_004025045.1 Sigmodon hispidus | reverse complement strand
TAAAGTAGAGCTAAAATTAAATGCCGCTTTTCCAGAGATGGTTAATGGACAGCCTGGTCAAATTCAGAGCTTTTTGATGTATAAAACTTTATAAATGGAACTACTCCATCAATAGGCAAAGTGTAACCAAATTCTGTCTAGATGGTAGAGTGTAATTTCTGCACAGGACTCTGTTTAGTAAATACATCACTGTATACGTTAGGAATGTTGCTCCAATAAAGGAACATAAAGATTTTTTTTGGAAAAAAAAAAAAGAAAATGAATCCACAACATACTCAAACTTGTGGGACACAATGAAAGCAGTGCTAAGAGGAAAGTTCATAGCACTAGGTGCCTATATGAAAAACTTGGAGAAATCTCACACAAGAGACCTAACTGCACAGTTGAAGGCATTAGAACAATTAGAAGTGAACTCACCTAGAAGGAGTAGACGGCAGGAAATAATCAAACTCAGGGCTGAGATCAATACAATTGAAACAAAGAGAAAAATACAAAGAATCGATGAAACAAAGAGTTGGTTCTTTGAGAAAGTTAACAAGTTAGACAAACCCTTATCCAAACTAGCCAAAAGACAGAAAGAGAACATCCAAATTAACAAAATTAAAATGAAAAGGGGGGCATAACAACAGACACCAAGGAAATCCGGAAAAATCATTAGATCATACTTCAAAAACCTGTACTCCACTAAATTGGAAAGTCTAAAAGAAATGGCCAGCTTTCATGGCAGGTATCATTTACCAAAATTAAATCAAGACCAGATAAATTACCTAAATAGATCTATATCCTTCAAGAAACTAGAAGCTGTTATTAAAAGTCTCCCAAGCAAAAAAAAAGAGTCCAGTGTCAGGTGGTTTCAGCACAAAATTCTACCAGATTTTCAAAGAAGAACTAATACTAATATTTCTCAAATTGTTCCACACAATAGAAACAGAAGGAACATTGCGAGGCTCTTTTTATGAGGCCACAGTCACCCTGATACCCAAACCACACAAAGATGCATCAAATAAAGAGAATTACAGACCAATCTCCCTCATGAACACTGATGCAGAAATGGTCAATAAAATACTGGCAAACAGAATTCAACACGTCAAAAAAAAAAAAGAAAAAAATCATCCACCATGACCAGGTAGGCTTCATCCCAGAGATGCAGGGATGGTTCAAGGAAAAGACTTCAGGGAAAACAACAGATGAGATGGGAAAAAAAAAAAATCAATAGTCCATGTAGGACACCAACTTGAGTATAGTGTCTTTTCAACCAACTACAGCCAATGCAAACCTGTGAGGGAGAGGAGGCCTGTGGCTTAGGGAGTCTCAATTCTAAACGTGGCCACCCCAAAGCAAGGTGTTAATCTTGATCTGATTCTAGACACGGCATTGGGGAAGAAAGAAGAAAAAGTGGAGTCATTTTCCAGAGTTATTAGTGTTCCCCTTGCTCCAGAAGTCAGTAAGGTTGCTGGACTCACAGGTCTTGCATCAGAGACTAACGTAGCAGAAGAACCTTGGATTGTAGCTTGGCAGATAGAGGTCTTGTCTAGCAAACATAAACACAGCATATCACAAAATGGGTGTGATGGAGCACACCTGTGATGCACTCTAGAGGTGGAGAGTCATATGTTCAAGTTTATTCTTGGCTGCACCAAAGAATTCAAAGCAGATTGGGACACATGAGATCCTGACTGGCTTAGCTCCTAACAACGTGTACTCTTTTCCATAGCTTGGTACAGGATAATTTACCTTCTTGTTATGTACTTGGAAATAAAGGTGGTTACATGTGCTACCACTAGATGGCAGCACTTGACCAACAATGCTTGCAACAGGTGTTTATAGCCAGCCTGGGAATTGGTGTTGATAATTCAGAATGGAGACACTACAATTGATCTAAATTTGTGTAGCTGTTCCCAAAATAGTTCCTGAGATAAAACAAAAATATTTCAAAGCATACTAGAAATTTTGTTGGTTATGATATCCCAAAATGCATGAAGACCTGAGTTTAGATCCCCAGCATCATATAAAAGTTGAACATAGTAGTTTTCCTGCTGAGGGGGCAGACAGTGGAGAGTCCAGGAGCTCACAGCAGCTAGTCTGTCCCAAACTGGAAACTCCAGTTTCAATGAGAGATCTGTCTCAAAAGAAGCAGTAGAGAAAGAGAATTGTTACCAGTCTCTGGGCTACACACACACACACACACACACACACACACACACACAAACACATACACACACACACACACAGAGAGAGAGAGAGAGAGAGAGAGAGAAACATAGGCATGTGCACACCTATGCACAGACATGCATAAACACAAAATTAAAAATAGATAAATAATGATGGACTGTGAAAGTATTGTCAGTGGAATAGATCTGACTGGAGGATGGGGTTGAGAATGTGCTGGAAGATTTAGGAAATCCCATGCTTCCAGAAAAGTCAGTTATTCCTGTATCCTTCAGAGTCTTGTAGACTCATGGAGGTGATGCTTAGAAAAAGTACTGCCAAAAGACAGGTACCTGAATCTGTCCTGAATCTAGGCAGCAGTTTCAGGGTCCCAGATGGGATGTTAAGTGCTGGGCAAATGATAGACATTTTGAAGGAACTCAGAGTTTAACAAGAAAGGCAGGAAATGGAGAGGACCCATCAAAGTGAAGTTCTATACTCACTGAGCAGGACGATGTGGGCACAGAGGAGTCAAGATAGACACTCAACGGGAGTAAGGAGTTTATTAGAGGAAACTGCCACGGACAGACAGACAGACAGAGAGGCAAGAGGGTGACAGAGGTGTTCTGACTCCAGCCCCAAGACATACACAGGGCAGGGTCTCCGAGGGAAGGAATCGGAGTCCCTGTGGTGGAAATCATGTCTCTGTACACCTTTCTGGTTTTACAGAGAAGGGGAAAGGAATGAGGACCTGGATGTACGGTCGCCTCTGCCCCCTTTGATATAACTTACATTCCAGGAAGTCTGTTAGCTAGGGAATCACAGAGTCTCAGAAAGTGACTGTCAAGCGTAAAATGAGAGCCGCTGAGCTGAGCAGAGCTGGAGAAGCAGGATGGAGACCCTGCTCAGAGGAAAAGGCAGGAGGGAAATCAAGAAGGACTGCCAGGCAGTGGTCCCCAGGCCTAACCTTGAAGGATGGGTTGGAGTTCACCATCTGGCCAGAGGGAAATGTAGTGAGATTTGCAAAAGGAAAAACATGCAAAAACAGAGTAGTCTGAAGGCAGAGACTGGCTCAGAATATGAGAGGGAGGCTGGAAGAGCACCTGCGGTGAGGATGTGGCAGAACCGAGGACCATTCGGCTTTCGTTCAGGAGGCCCCCTTCTCTGAGTCAAGTAGAAGCAGATCTGCGTGTGCCTCCATCTAGGTCTCCACCTGTTGCCATGCCTTAGCTTACTGGTCTTGCTTCAGTGAAGGGACAGCAGAGATGTGGAGAACTAAGGAGAGCTGTGTGGGGTGGTAGTCTAATAAACTCTCCACACAGGCTTTTAATTTCATGAATCATTATTATCTCCTGAAGCACCTGAGTTGCAAACTTGTTAAAATAAACATAAAGATGAAACTCAAGAGTGTAGATGATTGTGCCACATTATAAACAAGGCCAGAGCAAGCAGAGCCTCAGAGCAGGTGGAAAGCCAATTCTGATGCGTTATGTAGTAACCTTACCTGGTTCCTGGGTAAGGTTAGCCTGGGGACCACACACACACACACACACACACACACACACACACACACACACCCCTCCTCCATGCTGGAGCTATGATGAACTGTGGCCAGTATTCCTGTTCTAGGTTATGTGACTGTCCTGTGGATAGCTCAGTGGCTCCGTGACCATTGGCCATCTGGCTAGGAGCCTCAGATCATTAATTAATCTCCCTGAGATTAAGGGTACAGCAAATGCAGTGACTCCTGGGCTAGCCTAAAATCAGCGCTTAACCAGAAGCCACTGATGACCAAGAGCAGAGTCCCCATTCCAGCTGTAAGGTCAACTCAGGTCTGCCAGAGAAGACCTTCGGACCTCACACCTGCAGATGGTCCTAGCCCTTCCCAGAAACCGTGTGTCCTCCGATAAGACTATGTGTTATCTTGATGAAGGCTGTGGATATTTACAGGCTCTACGTGCCCAGTTAGAGACTAGCCACAGAGCAGGGTGAAGTATCCATTGAATGTGTAAACTCAGTGAAACAGAACAAAGTAAATGACCAAAAACCTAGATCATTACAAAGGCAGGGAAAACTGAAATCAAGAATAAGCCAAGACCAAACTGCTGACTGCTGCTGCTGTCATGATTCTGCAGATTGTAACACAAGGCAACGAAGTGATGGTCAGGAAGATTGGAAGGAAAGAGTTGAAACTGTCAGAGGTGATTGGAGGATGACAGAAAAGGATGGAAGGACAGGAAACACTGCCACGGCTAACCTTACCTCCTTACTACTGTGACATCACTGCTACCCCGTTACTACTGTGACATCACGGTTACCACAGTTACTACTGTGACATCACTGCTACCCTCTTACTACTTTGACATCACTGCTACCCCAGTTACTACTGTGGCATCACTGCTACCCTCAAATCTACTATTACATCACAGCAACCCCCTTATGACTGTGACATGACAGTTGCCACAGTTACTACTGTGACATCACGGCTACCCTTACCCCCATTACAACTGCGACATCACAGCTACCCCTTTACTACAGTGACTTCAATGCTATCATTGTTAATACTTTAACATCAAGGCTACCACAATTACTACTGTGACATCACTGCTACCCACATACTACTGTGATATTACTGCTACCCTCATTACTACTGTTACATTAAGGCTACCACAGTTACTACTGTGACATCATGGGTAAAACAGTTACTACTGTGACATCACTGCTACCACAGTTAGTATTGTGACATCATGGCTACCATACTAACTACTGTGATATCACTGTGACCCTCGTTACTACTGTGACATCATGGCTACCACAGTTACTACTGTGACATCACAGGTACACCCATTACAATTGTAACATCACTGCCAACCCTTTACTATTGTGACATCACTGCTACCCCCTTTCTCCTGTGACTTCACTGCTAACCTCGTTACTACTGTGACATCATGGCTACAATCTGACTACTGTGACATAACTGCTACCCAGTTACTACTATCACATCATAGCTACCCCCTTACTACTGTGATATGATGGCTGCCACAGTTACTATGATGACATCACTGCTACCTCAGTTACTTCTGTGACATCAGTGCTACCACAGTTACTCCTGTGACAACACTGCTACCACAGTTACTCCTGTGACAACACTGCTACCATAGTTACTACTATGACATCACTGCAACCACAGTTGATACTGTGACATCACTGCTACAACAGTTAGTACTGTGAAATCACTGCTTCCACAGTTACTACTGTGACATCACAGCTATTCCCGTTACTACTGTGACATCACTTCTAACACAGTTACCACTGTGATATCACGGCTACCACAGTTACTACTGTAATATCATAGCTACCCCCATTACTACTGTATCATCACAGCTGCACCAGCTACTACTGTGACATCACAGCTACACCCGTTACTACTGTGACATCACTGCTACCCCCTTAAAAATGTGATATCACTGCTACCCCCTTAAAAATGTGACTTTGCTGATACTCTTGTTATTACTGTTATATCACTGCTACCCTCTTACTACTTTGACATCACTGCTACCCCAGTTCCTACTGTGACATCACTGCTACCCTCAAATCTACTATTACATCACAGCAACCCCCTTACGACTATGACATGACAGTTGCCACAGTTACTACTGTGACATCTTGGCTAACACAGTAACTACTGTGACATCACTGCTACTCCCGTTACAACAGTGACATCACTGCTACCATAGTTATTACTGTGACATCACAGAAACCATAGTTACTACAGTGACATCACTGCTACTGAAGTTACTACTGTGACATCAAGGCATCCATAGTTACTACTGTGACAACACGGCTACCATAGTTACTACTGTGACATCATATCTACCATAGATACAACTGGGACATCACATCTACCACAGATACTACTGTTACATCACGGCTACCCCCTTATTACTGTGACATCACTGCTACCACAGTTACTATTGTGACATCACTGCAATCGTAGCTACTACTGTGACATCACAGCAAGCACAGTTACTACTGTTTCATAATGGCTACCATAGTTACTAGGGTGACATCACAGCTACCATAGTTAATACTCTTACATCACTGCTACCACATTTACTACTGTGACATCACTCCAACAGTTATTACTGTGACTTAACTGCTACCACATTTACTACTGTGACATCATAGCTACACCCATTAAAGGTATGACATCACTGCTACCACACTTACTTCTGTGACATAACGGCTACCCCCACTTACATCACAGCTAGACCACTTACTACTGTGACTTAACTGCTACCCTTGTTACTACTGTTACATCATGGCTACTCTCTTACTACTGTGACATCACTGCTACCACAGTTACTCCTGTGACATCACTGCTATTCCCATTACTACTGTAACATCACTGCTACCACCATTACTGATGTGACATCACTGCTACCACAGTTACTACTGTGACATTATGGCTACATCCTAACTACTGTGCAATCAAGGGTACCACAGTTACTAATGTGACACCACTGCTACCACCATTGCTACTATGACATCACTGCTACCACCATTACTAATGTAACATCACTGCTTCCAAAGTTACTACGGTGACATCACAGCTACCACAGTAACTACTGTTACATCACATCTACCCCTCTTACTACTGTGACATCATGGCTACCCTCGTTATTACTGTTACATAATGGCTACCCCCTTATTACTGTGACATCACAGATAGCACAATTAATACTGTGATATCATAGCTTCCACAGGTACTAGTATGACATCAAGCTACCCCTGTTCCCACTATGATATCACTGTTACCACAGTTAGTACTGCAACTTCACCGATATTCCTTTATACTCAGTCGTCACTGCTACAACAGTTATTACTGTGATATCACAGATACCACAGTTACTACTGTGTAATCACAGCTACCCATCTTACAACTGTGACATCATGTCAAGAACCTTATTACTGTGATATCACTGCTACCCTAGTTACTATTATCACATCACAGCTACCCCATTATTACTGTGACATCACTGCTACCACAATTAGTACTGTGACATCACAGCTACCATTGTTACTACTATAAAATCACTGCTACGCCTGTTACTACTATGATATCACTGCTACCACAGTTAGTACTATAACATCACTGCTACCTGATTACTACTGTGACATTACTGCTATCCCTGTTAATACTGTGACATAACAGCTACCACAGTTACAACTGTGACATCACAGCTACCACAGTTAATACTCTGACATCAATCTTCTCTCATTACTGCTGTTACATCATGACTACCACAGTTACTACTGTGACATCACTGCTACCCTCATTACTACTGTGAAATCATGGCAACCAGAGTTGCTACTGTGACATCAAGGCTACCACAGTTACTACTGTGACATCATGGCTACCACAGTTACTGCTGTGACATCACTGCTACCACAGTAACTTCTGTGTCATCACTGCTACCACATTTACTACTGTGACATCATGGCTACCACAGGTACTACTGCTACTTTCACATCACTACTACTGTAGTTACTACTGTAACATCACTGCTACCATAGTTACTACTGTGACATCACTTCTACCACAGTTATCACTGTGACATCAGGGCTACCACAGTTACTACTGTGACATCACTGCTACCACACTTACTACTGTGAAATCACTGCAACCGTAGCTACTACTGTAACATCATGGCATCCATAGTTACTACTGTATCATTATGGCTAAGATAGTTACTACGGTGATGTCACAGCTACCAGAGTTACCACTGTGACATCACTGCTACCACAGTTACTACTGGACATCTCTGCTACCCCATTACTACTGTGACATCACTGCTACCCCAGTTACTACTATGACATCACTACTAACTTAGTTTCTACTGTGACATCTCTACTACCCACGTTACAACTGTGACATCACTGCTACCCCTTTTCTACTGTGAAATCATGGCTACCGCAGTTAGTATTGTGACATCACAGCTACCCCAGTTAATACTGTGACATCACTGCTACCATAATTTCTACTGTGACATCATTACTACCCCTGTTACTATTGTGACATCACAACTACCCCCTTACTACTGTGACTTCAATGCTTTCCCTGTTAATACTTTTATATCATGGCTACCACAGTTACTACTGTGACATCACTGCTACCCACTTACTACTGTGATATCACTGCTACCCACTTACTACTTAGACATCATTGATATTCCTTTAACTACTATGACATCACGGCTATCACCTTACTACTGTAACATCATTGCTACCCTCATTACTACTGTTACATCATGGCAACCACAGTAACTAATGTGACCTCAAGGCTACCACATTTACTACTGTGACATCATGGCTACCACAGTTAATGCTGTTACACCATGGTTACCAAAGTTACTACTGTGACATCACTGCTACCACAGTTACTACTGTGACATCATGGCTACCACAGTTAATGCTGTTACACCATGGTTACCAAAGTTACTACTGTGACATCACTGCTACCACAGTTACTACTGTGACATCATGGCTACCACAGTTAATGCTGTTACACCATGGTTACCAAAGTTACTACTGTGACATCACTGGTACCATAGTTACTACTGTGACATCAATGCTATCATAGTTACTACTGTGATATCATGGGTACCATAGTTCCTACTGTGACATCACGGCTACCATGCTTATTACTGTGACATTACCGCTACCATAATTACTTCTGTGACATCACTGCTACCCCCTTACTACTGTGACATAACTGCTACCAAAGTTACTACTCTGACATCATTGCTACCACAGTTACTACTGTGACATCACAGCTACGCCCATTAAAACTATGAAATCACTGCTACCACAGTTACTACTGTGACATAATGGCTACCACAGTTACTACTGTGATATCACTGCTATCCTCGTTACTACTGTTACATCACAGCTATACCAGTTACTACAGTGTAATCACAGCTACCCTCTTACTACTGTGACTTCACTGGTACCCTCGTTGCTACTGTTACGTCATGGCAAGCCTCTTACTACTTTGACATCACTGCTACCCAGTTACTACTGTGACATCACTGCTACCCTCATTACTACTGTTACATCAGAGCCACCCCCTTACTATTGTGACTTCACTGCTATCCCTGTTCATACTTATCCGTCATGGCTACCACAATTAGTACTGTGACATCATGGCTACCACAGTTACTATGAAATATCACTGATACCCCTTTACTACTGTGGCATCATGGCTATCACTGTTCCTACTGTGACATCACGGCTAACCCCTTACTACTTTGACATCAATGCTACCCTAGTTACTACTTTTACATCACGGCTACCACATTTACTACTATGACATCATGGCTACCACAGTTACTACTGTCTCATGACAGGAACCTCCTAACTATAGTGACATCACTGCTACCACAATTACTACTGTGACATCACTGATACTATAGTTTCTACTGTGACATCACGGAATCTACAGTTACGTCTGTGACATCATGCCTACCATAGTTACTATTGTGACCTCGTGGGTACCACAGTTACCACTTTGACAATACGGCTACCACAATTACTAATGTGACATCAGAGCTACCCCCGTTACTACTGTGATATCACTAATACCATAGTTTCTACTGTGACATCACTACTACAACCATTGCTACAGGGACATAACAGCTACCCCCTTACTACTGTGACTTCACTGCTATCCCTACTAATACATTTAAATCATAGCTATGACAGTTAGTACCCTAACCCTAAACCTAACCCTAACCTTAACCCTAACCCTAAAATTAACCCTAACCCACAGTTACTACAAGTATATCACTGCTACCTTTTTACTGTCGTGACATCATGGCTAGCCCTGTTACTACTGTAAAATCACAGCTACCCCCTTACTACTGTGACATCACTGCTACCCTAGTTACTACTGTTACATCACAGCTGCCACAGATATTACTGTGACATCACAGCTGCTACAGTTATTACTCTGACATCATGGCTACCACATTTACTGCTGTGACATCACTGTCACCATAGGTACTACTGTGACATCATGGCTACCACAGATAATACTGTGATATCACTGCTACCCTAGATACTACTGTAACATCCCAGCTACCATAGTTACTACTGTGACATCACAGATACTATTGTTCCTACTGTGACATCATGGCTACCATAGTTACTAGTGTGACATCATTTCTACCACAGTTAGTACTGTGACATCACTGCTACCACAGTTAGTACTGTGACATCACTTCTACCACAGTTAGGACTGTGACATCAGTGCTATCACAGTTAGTACTGTGACATAACTACACCACAGTTATTACTGTGACATCACAGCTATCCCAGTTACTACTATGACATCACTGATACTACAGTTACGACTGTGAAATCACGGCTAACACTGTTACTACTGTGACATCACAGCTACCCCGTTACTACTGTGAAATCAAAGCTATACCTGTTACTACTGAGACATCTCTGTTTTCAAAGTTACTAGTTTGACACAACAGCTACCATAGTTACTATTGTGACATCACTTCTACCTCCTTTACTACTGTGACATCACTGCTACTGCCTGACTACTGTGACTTCACTGATTCCCTCGTTACTATTATTAAAACACTGCTACCCTCTTACTACTGAGATATGATGGCTGCCACAGTTACTACTGTGACATCACAGCTACCCCCAATACTACTATTACATCACAGCAACCCCCTTACTTATGTGACATGATGGTTGCCACAGTTACTATTATGACATCACGGCTACCACAGGTACTACTGTGACATCACAGCGACAGCAGTTACTACTGTGACATCACTGCTACACTCATTACAACTATTACATCACAGCTACAACCCTTACACCTGTGACATCATAGCTACACCAGAATCTACTGCGACATCACTGCTACCATCATTATTACTATACAACACAGATAACCCCTTACAACTATGACATCAGAGCTACCCATTTACTACTGTGGCATCAGGGCTACCAGAGTTATAGCTGTGACATCATGGCTACCACAGTTACTACTGTGACATCCCTTGTACCACAATTACTACTGTGACTTCCCTGCTACCACATTTACTACTGTGACATCACTGGCATCACAGTTACTACTGTGACATCACTACAACCACATTTACTAGTGTGACATCAAGGCTACCACAGTTACTACTGTGACAGCACAACTACCACAGTATCTACTGTGACATAACGGATACCTCCTAATTAATGTGACATCACAGCTACACCAGTTACTACTGTGACATTACTTCTACCATCGTTACTACTATACATCACAGCTACCCCCTCACTACTGTGCCATCACGGCTACCACAATTACAGTTGTGACATCACGGCTCCCACAGTTACAAATATGACATCACTGCTACCCCAGTTACTACTGTGACATCACTGGTACCACAGTTACTACAGTGACATCACAGCTACCATAGTTGCTACTGTGACATCATTACTACCCTCGTTACTACTGTTACATCTTGGCTATCCCCTTACTACTGTGACATCACGGTTACCACAGTTACTACTGTGTCATTATAGCTACCACAGTTACTAATGTGATATCACAGCTACCCCCGTTACTATTGTGACATCACAGCTCTAGCCATTACAAATGTGACATCACTGCTACCACTTTACTAATGTGACATCACTGGTACCCCCTTTCTTCTGTGACTTCACTGCTACCCTCGTTACTGCTGTTACATCACGGGTACAATCTTACTACTGTAACATCACAGCTACAGCCATCAAACTGTGAAATGACTGCAACCCCATTACTACTGTGACATCACTTCTACCCCCTAACAACTGTGACATCACTGCTACCCTCGTTACTTCTGTGGCATCACTCTACCACAGTTACTACTGTGATATCATAGCTACCACACTTACTACTGTGACTTCACTGCTACCCAGGTTACTACTGTGACATCAAGCTACACCCGTTACTACTCTGACATCACTACTACCCCTTTACAACTATGACATCACTGTTACCCACTTACTACTGTGACTTCACTGCTACCCTCTTTACTACTGTTACATCATGTCTACCCTCTTATTACTGTGACATCACTGCTACCACAATAACTTCTGTGTAATCATTGCTAACACAGTTACTACTGTGACATCACAGCAAACACAGGTACTACTGTGACATCATTGCAAAGACATTTCTACTGTGACACCATTGCTACCACAGTTACTCCTGTGACTTCATGGTTACCATAGGTACTACTGTGACATCAATACTACCATAGTTACTACTGTAACATCACAGCTTCCTTAGTTAGTACTGTGACATCACTGCTACTCTAGTTACTACTGTGACATCACAGCTAACACAGTTACTACTGTAATATCACTGCTACCATAATTACTACTGTAACATCACTGCTACTGGAGTAACTACTGTGATATCACGGCTACCATAGTTACTACTGTGACTTCACGGCTACCATAGTTACTACTGTGACATCACAGCTAGCATAGTACCTAGTATGACATCACAGGTATCACAGTTACTACTGTGACATCATTGCTATCACAGTTACTACTGTGACATCACAGCTCCCCCTGTTACTACAGTGACATAATATCTACAACTGTTACTAATGTGACATCACTAATATCCCTGTTAATACTGTGAAATCACTGCTACCACAGTTACTACTGTGACATCACTGCTACCAAAGTTGCTACTGTGACATCACTGCTACTGTAGTTACTACTGTGACATCACTGCTACCACAGTTACTACTGTGACATCACTGCTACCAAAGTTACTACTGTGACATCACTGCTACTGTAGTTACTACTGTGACATCACTGCTACCACAGTTACTACTGTGATGTCACTGCTACCATAGTTACTACAGTGACATCATGGCTTCCATAGTTACTACTGTGACATCATGGCTACCACAAATACTACTGTGATAT
The DNA here is from genome assembly GCA_004025045.1 of Sigmodon hispidus. NCBI lineage: Eukaryota > Metazoa > Chordata > Mammalia > Rodentia > Cricetidae > Sigmodon > Sigmodon hispidus. The sequence goes on along the minus strand of PVIH01018205.1, from coordinate 26,134 downwards.
CACAACTACCCCCGTTACCACTGTGACATCACAGATACCCATTTACTTATGTCACATTCCTGATACCCCCTTTCTCCTGTGACTTCACTGCTATCCTCTTTACTACTGTTACATCAAGGGTACCCTCTTAATACTGTGACATCACTGCTACCATAGTTACTACTGTGGAATCATGGCTACCACAGTTACTACTGTGACATCAATGCTAGCATAGTTAGTGCTGTGAGATCACTGCGACCACAGTTACTACTGTGACATTACAGCTACCATAGTTACTACAGTAACATCACGGCTACCAAAGTTACTACTGTGACATCTTGGCTACTACAGTTACTAATGTGACATCACAGCTGTACCCGTTACTATTGTGACATCACAGCTATACCTGTTACAACTGTGACATCACTGCTACCCCTTTACTAATGTGACATCACTGGTAATCACTTTCTTCTGTGACTTCACTGCTACCCTCGTTACTACTGTTACATCACGGGTACAATCTTACTACTGTGATATCACAGCTACACCCGTTACAACTGTGACATGACTGCCACCCCTTTAAGACTGTGACATCACTTAAAACCCCTAACAACTGTGACATCACTGCTACCACAGTTACTACTGTAACATCATTGCTACCACAGTTACTACTGTGATATCACATCTACACCCATTACAACTGTGACATCACTACTACCCCTTTCTACTGTGACATCACTGCTACTCCCTTACTACTATGACTTTTCTGATACCCTTATGACTATTGTGACATCGTGGCTACCCTCTTACTACTGTGACATCACTGCTAACATTGTTATTACTATTACATCACGGCTACCCCCTTACTACTGTGACAAGAGGGCTCCCACAGTTATGACTGTGATACCACGGCAACCACAGTTACTACTGTGACATCAATACTACCTCAGTTACTACTGTGACATCACTGCTACTATAGTTACTACTGAGACATCACGGAAACCATAGTTACTACTATGACATCACAGCTACCATAGTTACTATTGTTACATCACTTTTACCACTGTCACTACTATGACATCACTGCTATCACAGTTACTAATGTTATATGACTGCTACCATAGTTACTACTGTGACATCAAGGTTACTACCTTACTATTGTGACATCACTACTACCCCTTTACTACTGTGATATTACTACTACACCCTTACTAGTGTGACATCACTGCAACTGTTGTTACTACTGTTACATCTCTGCTACCACGGTTACTACTATGACATCACTACTACCTACTTACTACTGTGATATCACTGCTACCCCTTTACTACTGTGACATCATGTCTTTCTTTCTTATTATATTGACATCACTGCTACCACCTTACTGCTGTGATATCACTGATAGCTTCATTGCTACTGTTACTTCACAACTACCACAGTTACTTCCGTGACATCACTGCTACCACAGTTAGTACTGTGACATCACTGCTTTCCCAGTTACTACTGTGACATCACAGCTATCCCGGTTACTACTATGACTTCACTTCTAACACAATTACGACTGTGATATCACGGCTACCACTGTTACTACTGTGACATCACAGCTACCTGCATTTTTACAGTGATATCACAGCTGCACTTATTACAACGGTGACATCACTGCTACCCCTTTACTACTGTGACATCACTGACACCCCCTTACTACTGTGACTTTTCTGATACCCTTGTTACCTCTGTTACATCACAGCTACCCTCTAACAACTTTGGAATCACTGCTACCACAGTTACTACTTTGACATCTCTTTTGCCCTCGTTACTACTATTACATCACTGCTACCCCCATACTACTTTGACATTACACCTGCCACAGTTACAACTGTGACTTCACAGCTACCACTGATGCTACTGTGACATGACTGCTACCACAGTTACTACTGTGACATCACTGCCACCACAGTTACTACTGTAACATCACTGCTACCATAGTTACTACTGTGAAATCACGGCTACAATAGTTACTACTGTGACATCACTGCTACCGTAGTTACTACTGTATCATCACTGCCACTGTAGCTACTACTGTGACACCACTTCTACCATAGTTACTACTGTGACATCACAGCTACCCCTGTTACTACTATGACATCACTTGCACCACAGTTACCACTGTGACATCACTGGTACCACTGTTACTACTTTGACATCACAGATACCCCTGTTACTACTGTGAAATCCCAGCTACAGCCATTAATACTGTGAGATCACTGCTACCACAGTTACTACTGTGACATCACTGCTACCACAGTTACTACTGTGACATCACGGCTACGATAGTTACTCTTCTGACATCACTGCTACCATAGTTACTACTGTCCTCACTTCTAAGACAGTTACTAGTGTGACATCACGACTACCATTGTTACTCTTGTGACATCACGGCTACCATAGTTACTTCTGTGACATCACAGCTACCATAGTTACTACTGTGACATGACTACTACCCTCGTTACTACTGTTACATCTCGGCTATCCCCTTACTACTGTGATATCACTTTTACCACAGTTACTACTGTGACATCATTGATATCACAGTTACTACTGTGACATCATAGCTACCACAGTTACTACTGTGATATCACAACTACCATAATTACTACTGTGACATCACTGCTACTTCCATTACTACTGTGACATCACACCTACAATACTTTCTACTCTGACATCACAATTACCCCCATTACAACTTTGACATCACAGTTACCCTCTTAATACTGAGACTTCAAGGCTATCCCTGTAAATAATTTTACATCACAGCTACCACTATTACTACTGTGACATCACTGGAACCACAGCTACTACTGTGACATCACTGCTACTCCTTTACTACTATGAAATCAGGGCTACCCCCTTACTACTGTGACTTCACTGATATCACTGTTAGTTCTTTTACATCACCTCTACCACAGTTTCTACTGTGACATCACTGCTACCCACTTGCTATTGTGATATACCTGCTTCCCTCAATGCTACTGTTTCATCATGGCTACCACAGTTACTACTGTGACATCACAGCTACCCCCATTACTACTGTGATATCACTGCTACACCCTTACTACTGTTTCTTCACTAATATCCTCTTTACTACTGTTACATCACGTCTAACCTCGTACTACTGTGACATCACTGCTAACCTCGTTAAGACTATTACATCACAGCAAAACCCTTACTACTATGACATCACTGTTACCACAGTTACTACTGTGACATCACAGCAAACACAATTACTACTGAGACATCACTGTTACCCCTGTTACTACTGTGACATCACTGCAACCATAGTATCTACTGTGACATCACTACTCCCCCTGTTACTACCCTGACATCAGATCTACCTACCCCCTTAGTACTGTGACTTCACTGCTATCCCTGTTAATAATTTTACATCACAGCTACAACAGTTACTACTGTGACATCCCTGCTACCATAGCTAATATTGTGACATCACTGCTACCCCTTTACTACTGTGACTTCACGGCTACCACAGTTACTACTGTGAATCATTGCTAACACAGTTACTACTGTGACATCACTGCTACCACAGTTACTAGTCTGACATCACTCCTACCACAGTTACAACAGTTACATCAATGTTATCAGAGTTACTACTGTTACATCACTGCTACCATAGTTACTACATTGACATCATGGCTACCACCTTACTATTGTGATATCACTGCTACCCTTGTTAATACTGCGACATCACAGCTACTATTGTTACTTTTGTGACATCACTTCTACCATAGTTACTACTGGAACATCACTGCTATCATTGTTACTACTGTGACATCATGGCTACCATAGATACTACTGTGACATCATGGCTACCATATTTACTAATGATTCATCACTGATACCATAGTTACTACTGTGACATCAATGCAACCGTAGTTACTTCTATGACATCACAGCTGCCTTAGTTACTACTGCGACATCAAGGCTACTGTAGTTACTAGTGTGACATCACTGCTACCATAGTTACTACTGAGACATCAAGGCTACCATAATTACTATTGTGTCATCACTGTGACCGTAGTTACTTCTTTGACATCACTGCTACCCTCATTACCACTGTTACATCATGACTACCACCATTGCTACTAGGACATCGCTACCACAGTTACTAATTTGACATCACTGCTACCACAGTTACTACTGTGACATCACAGCAACCACAATTACTACTGTGACATCACTGCTTCCACAGTTACAACTGTGATATCACGGCTACCATAGATACTACTGTGACATCATGGCTACCTGAATTACTACTGTGACATCACGGCTACCAGAGTTAATACTGTGACATCACAGCTACCCCCATTAATACTGTGAAATCACAGCTACACCCGTTACATCAGTGAAATCACTGCTACTCCTTTACTAATGTGACATCACTGCTACTACCATTCTACTCTGACTTCAATGCTACCTTCTTTACTACTGTTACATCATGGCTACCCTCTTACTATGGTTACATCAGTGCTACCCCCATTACTACTTACACCACGGCTACCCCATTACTACTGTGACATCACAGCAACAACCTTAAGTACTGTGACATCTCTACTGGCACAGGTACTACTGTGACATCACTGCTACCACAGTTACTACTGTGAAATCACTGCTATCTCTGTTAAGACTGTGACATCAGGGTTACCACAGTTACGACTGTGACACCACAGCTACCACACTTGCTACTGTGACATCATTGCTACCACAGTTACTACAGTGTCATCACTGCCCCAATAGTTACTACTGAGACTTCATTGCTACCAGTTACCCCCTTACTGCTGTGACTCCTCTGCTACCCACTTACTACTGTGATATCACTGCTACCCCTTTTCTACTGTGATATCATGACTATCCATGTTACTACTGTGACATCACTTCTACCATAATTACTACTGTGACATCATTACTACCCCTGTTACTACTGTGACATCACAGCTACGCTCTTACTTTTGTGACTTCATACTATCCCTGTTAATAGTTATACAACACGGCTACCACAGTTACTACTGTGATATCACTGCTACCCACTTACTACAGTGATATCACCACTACCCTCATTATGACTGTTACATTATTGCTAACAAGTTACTACTGTGACATTATGGCTACAACAGTTACTACTGTGACATCCTGGCAAACACTGTTGCTACTGTGACATCACTGCTACTACCGTTACTATTATGACATCATGACTACCATAGTTAATACTGTTATATCACTGCTACTCGAGTTACTTTGTAACATCACTGCTACCATAGTTACTACTGTGACATCCCAGCTACTGTAGTTACTACTATGTTATCACTGATACCCTTGTCACTACTGTGACATCACTGCTACCACAGTTACTAGTGTGATATCACAGCTACATCCTAACTACTGTGACATCACTGCCACCACAGTTACTAATATGACATCACTGCTACTACCATTGATACTATGTCACCACTGCTACCACCGTTACTAATGCGACATCACTGCTACTACCATTGATACTATGTCATCACTGCTACCACCATTACTAATGTGACATCACTGCTACCACAGTTACTACTGTGGCATCACTGCTACGACATTTACTAGTGTGACATCAAGGATACCATAGTTACTACTGTGACATTAAAGTTACCTCCTAACTACTGTGACATCACTGCTACCATAGTTACTACTGAGACAACACTGCTACCACCATTGCTACTATGACATCACTGCTACCACCTTTAGTAATTTGACCTCACTCCTACTTTCTTACTACTATGACACCACTACTATGACAGTTACTGCTATGACATCACTGCTACCACAGTTTCTGCAGTGATATCACTGCTACCACAGTTATAATGGTGACATCACTGCTACCTGAGTTACTACTGTGACATCCTTGCAACCACTGTTACTAGAGTGACATCAAGGCTACCACAGTTACATCTGTGACAACACTGCTACCACCATTGCTACTAAAACATCACTGCTACCACAATTACTACTGTGACATCACTGTTACCATAGTTAATCCTGTTATATCACTGCTACCATAATTACTCCTGTTACATCACTGCTACCCCTGTTACTGCTGTAACATCACGGCTACCACAGTTACTTCTGTGATATCACTGCTACCAAAGTTACTACAGTGACATCAGGGTTAATATAGTCACTACTCTGACATCACAGCTACCACAGTTACTACTGTGAAATCACTGCTACGACAGGTAATACTGTGACATCACAGCTACCCCCTTACTACAGTGACATCACTGCTTCCCTCGTTACTACTGTTATATCACGGGTACCCACTTACTACTATAAAATCACTGCTAACAGAGTTAGTACTGTGACATTACCGCAACCCGATTACTAATGTGTCATCTCTGCTACCCACGTGACTATTGTGTCATCACTGCTATTCCTGCAAATACTGTGACATCATGGGTACCAGAGTTACAAATGTGACATCATAGCTACACCATTACTACTATGACAACACTGCTACCCTCGTTACCACTATTACATCACAGCTATCCCCTTACTACTGTCAAACCACAGCTACCTCCTTACTACTGTGACATCACAGCTACCACAGTTACAACTGTGACATCACAGCTACCACAGTTACTACTGCGACTTCACGACTATCACAGTTACTACTGTGACATCATGACTACCACAGTTACTTCTGTGACATCACAACTACCACAGTTACTACTGTGACATCACGGCAACCATATTTACTACTGTCACATCACAGCTACCATAGCTACTACTATGACATCACAGTTACCCTAGTTACTACTCTGACATCACTGCTACCACAGTTACTACTGTGACATCACTGGTCCTACTGATACTACTGTGATCACTGCTGCCACAGCTACTAGTGTATCATAAAGACTACCACAGATACTACTGTGACATCATAGTTACCACAGATACAACTGTAACATCACGGCTACCTTCTAACTACTGTGACATCACTGTTACCACAGTAACTACTGTGACATCATAACTACCACAGTTACTAATGTGACATCAAAGCTACTACAGTTACTACTGTGACATCACTGATACCACAGTTTCTACTGTGACATCACGGGATCCACAGTAACTCCTGTTACATCACGCCTACCATAGTTACTACTGTGGCCTTGCTTGTACCAGAGTTAATACTTTGACAATACAGCTACCACAATTACAATTGTGACATCACTGCTACCCCCATTACTACTGTGACATCACTGCTACCCCTTTATTAAAGTGACTTCAATGCCAACATTGTTAATACTTTAACATCAAGGGTACCACAGTTACGACTGTGACATCACTGCTACCCACGTAGTATTGTGACATTAATGCTACCCTCATTACTACTGTTACATCATGGCAACCACAGTTACTACTGTAACATCATGGATAAAGCAGTTAGTACTGTGACATCACGGCTACCATAGTTAGTACTGTGACATCATGGCTACCGTACTTACTACTGTGATATCACTGCGACCCTTGTTACTACTGTAACTTCACTGCTACCATAGTAACTACTGTGACATCACGGCTACCATAGTTTCTACTGTGACATCATGACTACCACAGTTACTACTGTGGTATCACAGCTACTTCTGTTACTACTGTGACATCAATGCTGCCATGGTAACTACTGTGACATCATGGCTACAACCTGACAACTGTGACATCACTGCTACCCTTGTTATTATTATTACATTATAGCTACCCCCTTACTACTGTGATATGACGGCTGCCATAGTTACTACTATGACATCACTGCTACCACAATTACTACTGTGACTTCACATCTACCACAGTTACTACAGTCTCAACACTTCTCCCTCAGTTACTTTTGTGAAATCAGTGCTACCACAGTTACTCCTGTGACATCACTGCTACCATAGTTACCACTGTGACATCACGGCTACCATAGTTACCACTGTAACATCACTGCTACCACAGTTACTATTCTGACATCACTGCTACCACAGTTACTACTGTGACATCTCTGCTACCACAATAACTTCTGTGAATTCACTGTTACCCCCGTTACTACTGTGACATCACTACTACCCCCGTTACTACTGTTACATCACAGCTATCTCCTTACTACTGTGACTTCACTGCTATCCCTGTTAATAATTTTACATCATGGCTATACAGTTACTTCTGTGACATCACGGCTACCACAGTTACTACTGTGCCATAACTGCTACCACAATTCCTACTGTGACATCAAGGCTACCACTGTTACTAATGTGACATCACTACTACACCCTTACTACTGTGACATTACTGCTACCACAGTTACTAATGTGACACCACTGCTACCACCATTGCTACTATGACATCACTGCTACCACTGTTACTAATGTGACATCACTGCTACTCTCTTACTACTGTGACATCACTGCTACCACAGTTACTGCTGTGATGCACTGCTACCACAGAAACTACTGTGAACTAACTGCTACAAGAGTTACTACTGTGACTTCTCTACTACCACAGTTACAACAGTGACATCATGGCTACCAGAGTTACTACTGTGTCATAACATCTACCTCTCTTACTAATGTGACATCACTGCTCCCGTAGTTACTACTGTGACATCACGGCTACCACCATTACTACTGTGATATCCCTGCTACCATAGTTACTACTGTGACATCATGGCTAACATAGTTTCTACTGTGAAATCACAGGGTACCGTAGTTGCTACTGTGATTTCACAGCTACCACAGTTATTACTGTAACATCACTGCTACCACAGTTACTACTCTGACATCACTGGAAACACTGTTCCTACTGTGCCATCACTGCTATCTCTGTTACTACTGTGACATCACTGCTACCACATTTACTACTGTGACATCAAGGCTACCACAGTTACCACTGTAACATCACTGCTACCATTGTTCCTACTGTGACATCATTGCTACACGTTACTACTGTGTTATCACGGGTAATAATTTTATATTATGGCTACCACAGTTATGACTGTGACATCACAGCTACCGTAGTTACTACTGTGACATCACTGCTATCACAGTTATGCCTGTAGCCTCACTGCTACGACAGTTACAACAGTGACATCATGGCTACCAGAGTTATCACTGTGACATGACTGCTACCACAGATACTAGTGACATCAAGGCTACCACAGTTACTACTGTGAGATCACAGCTACCTCCTAACTGCTGTGACATCACTGCTACCCTTGTTATTACTGTTACTACTGTTACATCACTGCTACCTCCTTACTACTGTGACATCACTGCTACCACAATTAAAACTGTGACATCTCAGTTACCACATATACTACTAGTACTGTGACACCACTGCTACCTGATTACTACTGTGACATTACTGCTACCCCCATGACTACATGACATTACTGCTATCCCTGTTAATACTGTGACATCACAGCTACCATAGCTACATCTGTGACATCACTGCTACCACATTACTACGGTGACATCCTGGCTACCACAGACACTCCTATGACATCATGGCTACCACATTTACTACTGTGACATCACTGGTACCATAGTTACTACTGTGACATCATGGCTACCATAGTTCCTACTGTGACATCAAGGCTACCATAGTTTCTACTGTGACATCACAGCTACCATAATTACTACTGTGACAATAAGAATACCACAGTTACTACTGTGACATCACTTTTACCATAGTTTCTACTGTGACATCACAGCTACTCCCTTACCACTGTGACTTAAAGGCTATCCCTGTTAATAATTTTATATCACGGCTACCACAGTTACTACTGTGAAATCACTGCCATTGCAGTTACTACTGTGACATCACTGCTACCCTTGTTATTACTATTAAAACACAGCTACCCCCCTACAACTGTCACATCACAGGTACCCCCTTATAACTGTGACATCATGGCTACCTGAGGTACTACTATGACAGCACTGCTACCACCATTTCTAATGTGACATCACTGCTACTTCCTTACTACTGTGACATCACTGCTACCACAGTTTCTATTGTAACATCACTGCTACTCCCTTACTTTTATGACTTCAAGGCTATTCCTGTTAATAATTTTACCTCACGGCTACCACAGTTACTACTGTGACATCACTGCTACCATAATTTCTACTGTGAGATTCTTACAACCCCTGTTACTACTGTGACATCACAGCTACCCCTTTACTACTGTGACTTCACTGCTACCCACTTTTCACTGTGATATCACTGCTACCCTCATTACTACTGTTACATCATGGTTACCACAGCTACTAATGTGACATCACAGCTACACCAGTTACAACTGTGACATCCCTGCTACCCTCGTTACTGCTATTAAATCACAGCTAACCCCTTCCCACTGTCATATCATAGCTACCCCATTACTATTGTGACATCATAGATACCATACTTACAACTGTGACATCACAGCTACACAGTTACTATTGTGACATCATGGTTACCACAGTTATTACTGTTACATCACAGCCACTCCCTTATTACTGTGACATCACTGCTACCACAGTTACTACTGTGACATCATTGCTACCGTACTTACTACTGTGACATCACTGCTACCACAGTTACTACTGTGTAATTCCTGCTACCATAGTTACTACTGTGACATCATGGCTAACATAGTTTCTACTGTGACAGCACAGAGTACCGTAGTTGCTACTGTGACTTCACGGCTACCATAGTTACTACTATAACATCACTGCTACCACAGTTACTACTCTGACATCACTGGGAACACTGTTACTACTGTGCCATCACTGCTATCTCTGTTAATACTGTGACATCACTGCTACCAGACTTACTTTTGTGACATCACTGCTACCACCCTTACTACTGTGACATCACTGCTACCACAGTTACTACTCTGACATCACTGGTTCCCTGTTAGTATTGTGAGATCACTTCTACCATAGTTACTACTGTAACATCACTGCTACCATTGTTCCTACTGTGACATCATAGCTACACCTTACTACTGTGACATCACAGCTACCACAGTTACAACTATGATATCACTGCTACCACAGTTACAATTGTGACATCACTCCTACTATAGTTACTACTGTGAAATCACAGCAACCATAGTTACTATTGTTTCATAATGGCTACCATAGTTAATACAGGGACATCACGGCTACCACAGTTTCTAGTGTGACATCAAGGCTACCACAGTTACTACTGTGACATCATGGCTACCTCCTAACTACTGTGACATCACTGATACCACTATTACTAGTGTGACATCACTGCTACCACAATTGCTAATATACAATCACTGCTACCACAGTTACTTATGTGACATCACTGCTACCACAGTTACAACTATGACATCACTGTAACAATAATTACTACTGTGACATCACTGCTACCATAGTTTCTTCTGTGACATTATTACTAACCTCGTTGCTACTGTGACATCACAGCTACTCCCGCTACTACTGTGATATCACTTCTATTCCCATTACTACTGTGACATCACTGCTACAACACTCACTACTGTGACACCACTGCTACCACCATTGCTACTATGACATCACACCTACCACAGATTCTAATGTGACATCATTGCTAACATAGTTACTACTCTGACATCACTGTTACCAAAGTTACTACTGTGACATCACTAGTACCAATGTTACTACTGTGATCACTGCTGCTACAGTTACTGTGACGTCAAGTCTACCATAGATACTATGTGACATCATAGTTACCACAGTTACTACTGTGACATCACAACTACCTCCTAACTTCTGTAACATCACTGCTACCACATTACTACTGTGACAACAATGCTACCACAGTTTCTACTGTGATAACATGGGTACCACAGTTACTACTGTGACATCACAGCTTCCATACCTACTACTGTGACATCACAGCTACACTAGTTACTACTATGATATCACTGCTACCCTCATTACTAATGTCACATCACGGCTACCCCCTTATTACAATGACATCACTGTTACCACAGTTACTAATGTGACATCATAGCTACCACAGTTACTAATGTGACATCACTGCTACTACAGTTACTACTGTGACGTTACTGCAACCACAATTACTACTGTGACATCACTGATACCGCCATTGCTACTGTGGCATCACTCCTAACATAGGTTCTACTGTGACATCACAAATACCCCTGTTACTACTGTGACATCACAGCTACCCCCTTACTACTGTGACTTCAAGGCTACCCTTGTTAATAATTTTACATCACAGCTCCCAGAGTTACTACTGTGACACCACTGTTACCACAGTTACTACTGTGATATCACTGCTACCGTAGTTACTACTGTGACATCATGGCTACAATAGTTTCTACTGTGACATCACAGGGGACCGTAGTTGCTACTGTGACTTCACAGCTACCATAGTTACTACTGTAACATCACTGCTACCAAAGTTACTACTCTGACATCTCTGTGAACACCAATACTACTGTGTTATCACTGCTACCACAGTTACTACTGTGACATCATGGCAACCATAGTTACTACTGTTTCATAATGGCTACCATAGTTACTATGGGGATATCACAGCTACCACAGTTTCTAGTGTGACATCAAGGCTACCACAGTTTCTAGTGTGACATCAAGGCTACCACAGTTACTACTGTGACATCACGGCTACTTCCTAACTACTGTGACATCACTGCTACCACTATTACTACTGTGACATCACTGCTACCACTATTACTACTGTGACATCACTGCTACCACAATTGCTACTATACAATCAGTGCTACCACAGTTACTAATGTGACATCACTGCTATCCCCTTACTACTGTGACATCACTGCTACCACAGTTACAACTATGACATCACTGTAACAACAATTACTACTGTGATATCACTGCTACCATAGTTTCTTCTGTGACATCATTGCTAACCTCGTTGCTACTGTGACATCACAGCTACACCCATACTATTGTGACTTCACTGCTATCCCTGTTCATACTTTTACATCACTGCTATCACTGATACAACTGTGACATCACTGCTACCACAGTTACTAGTATGATATCAAGGCTACCACAGTTACTACTGTGACATCATGACTACCAGAGTTACTTCTGTGACATCACAGCTACCTCCTTACTACTGTAACATCAGTGCTGCCTTAGTTACTACTGTGACATCATGGCTACCATTGTTTTTACTGTGGCATTACGGCTACCATAGTTACTACTGTGACATCACAGCTACCATAATTAGTACTGTGTCATCTCTGCTACTGTAGTTACTACTGTGACATCATGGCTACCACAGTTACTACTGTGACATCACTGTTATCTTAGTTACAACTGTAACATCACTGCTACCCTAGTTACTACTGTGACAACACTACTACCGTAGTTATTACTATAACATCATTGCCACTGGAGATACTACTGTGAAATCACAGCTACCATAGTTACTACTGTGACATCAATGCTACCATAGTTACTACAGTGACATCAAAGCTAACATAGACACAACTGTGACTTCACTGCTACCACAGTTACTACTGTGACATTACAGCTAACATAGACACAACTGTGACTTCACTGCTACCACAGTTACTACTGTGACATCACGACTACCACAGTTACTACTGTGATATTACGGCTACCTCCTAACTTCTGTGACATCACTGCTACCACAGCTACTACTATGAGTTCACGCATACCACAGTTACTACTGTGACATCATGGATACCATAATTACTCTTGTGTCATAACTGCTACTGTTGTTACTTCCTTGACATCACTGCAACGCTTGTTACTACTGTTACATCACTGCTCCCACCATTGTTACTATGACATTACTGCTACCACAGTTACTAATGTGACATCACTGTTACAACAGTTACTACTGTGACATCACTGCTACCATAGTTACTACAGTGACATCATGGCTTCCATAGTTACTACTGTGACATGATGGCTACCACAAATACTACTGTGACATCACAGCTACCCCCGTTACCACTGTGAGGACAAAGCTACACCTGTTACAACTGTGACATCACTGATACCCATTTACTAATGTGACAACCCTGGTACCCCCATTCTCCTGTGACTTCACTGCTACCCTCATTACTACAGTTACATCACAGGTACCCTCTTAATACTGTGACATAACAGCCACCACACTAACTACTGTATCATCACTGCTACCCTTGTTACTACTATTAAATCTCAGCTACCCATTACTACTGTGACATGACAGCTACCACAGTTACTACTGTGACATCATTGCTACCACAGTTACTACTATGACATCACTGCTACCAGTTACTACTGTGACATCACTGCTACCATAGTTACTGCTGTTATATCACTGCTACCTTAGTTACTACTGTGACATCACGGCTACCACAGTTACTACTGTGACATCACTGCTACCATAGTTACTACTGTGACATCATGGCTACCCTAGTTCCTACTGTGACATCACTGCTACTGTAGTTACTACTGTGACATCACTTCCACCACAGTTATTACTGTGACATCATGATATACCTGTTAATACTGTGAAATCACTGCTACCACAGTTACTACTGTGACATCACTGCTACCACAGTTACTTGTGTGACATCATTGCTACCATAGTTACAACTGAGACATCACTGCTACCATAGTTACTGCTGTTATATCACTGCTACCTTAGTTACTACTGTCACGGCTACCATAGTTTTTACTGTGACATTACTGCTACCATAGTTACTACTGTCATATCATGGCTACCATAGTTCCTACTGTGACATTACTGCCACCACAGTTATTACTGTGACATCACTGATATCCCCGTTAATACTGTGACATCACTGCTACCACAGTTACTACTGTGACATCACTGCTACCATAGTTACTACAGTGACATCATGGCTTCCATAGTTACTACTGCGACATCATGGCTACCAAAAATACTACTGTGACATCACAGCTAACCCCGTTATCATGTGAGGTCACAGCTACACCCGTTAAAACTGTGACATCTCTGATACCCATTTACTAATGTGACATCCCTTGTACCCCCTTTCTCCTGTGACTTCACTGCTACCCTCGTTGCTACATTTACCTCACGGGTACCCTCTTAATACTGTGACGTCACAGCTACCACAGTAACTACTGTGTCATCACTGCTACCCTCGTTACCACTATTAAATCACAACTACCCCATTACTACTGTGACATGATGGCTTCCACAGTTACTATAGTGACATTCAGGCTACCACAGTTACTACCGTGACATCATGGCTACCATAGTTACTACAGTGACATCATGGCTTCAATAGTTACTACTGTGACATCATGGCTACCACAAATACTACTGTGACATAACAGCTCCCCCCATTACCACTGTGAGGTCACAGCTACACACATTAAAACTGTGACATCACTGATACGCATTTACTAATGTGACATTCCTGGTACCTCCTTTCTCCTTTGACTTCACTGCTACCCTCGTTACTACATTTATATCACGGGTACCTTCTTAATACTGTGACATCACAGCTACCATAGTCACTACTGTGTCATCACTACTACCCTCGTTACTACTATTAAATCACAGCTACTCCATCACTTCTGTGACATGATGGCTTCCATTGTTACTATTGTGACATTCTGGCTACCACAGTTACTACTGTAACATCACTGCTACCACAATTACAACTATGACATCACTTTTACCACAATTACTACTGTGAAATCACTTCTTACATAGTTTCTTCTGTGACATCATTACTAACCCCATTGCTACTGTGACATCACAGCTATCCCTGTTCATACTTTTACATCATGGCTACCACAGTTACTACTGTGACTTCACTGCTACCACGGTTTTTACTGTGACATCCTGGCAGCCATAGTTATTACTGTGACATCACTGCTACCCTAGTTTCTACTGTGACACCACTTCTACCATAGTTACTACTGTGGAATCACAGATATGCCCGTTAGTACTGTGACATAACGGCTACCGAGGTTTCTACTGTGACATCACGGCTACCACAGTTACTACGGTGATATCATAGCTACTTCTGTTAGTACTGTGCCTTTATTGCTACCCTCGTTAATACTATTACATCACGGGTACCCTCTTAATACTGTGACATTACAGTTACCAAAGTAACTACTGTGTCATCACTGCTACCCTCGTTACTACTATTAAATCACAGCTACCCCATAACTACTGTGACATGATGGTTCCCACAGTTACTACTGTGACATCACTGCTGTCACATTATTACTGTGACATCACTGCTACCACACTTACTTGTGTGACATCATTGCTAACATAGTTAATACTGTGACATCACTGCTACCATAGTTACTGCTGTTATATCACTGCTACCTTAGTTACTACTGTGACATCGCGGCTACTATAGTTACTACTGTGAAATCACTGCTACTGTAGTTTCTACTGTGACATCACTGCTACTGTAGTTACTACTGTGACATCACTTCCACCACAGTTATTACTGTGACATCATGATATACCTGTTAATACTGTGAAATCACTGCTACCACAGTTACTACTGTAACATCACTGCTACCTTAGTTACTACTGTGACATTACGGCTACCATAGTTTTTACTGTGACATCACGGCTACTGTAGATACTACTGTGACATCACTGCCACCACAGTTATTGCTGTGACATCACTGATATCCCTGTGAATACTGTGACATCACTGCTACCACAGTTACTACTGTGACATCACTGCTACCATAGTTACTACAGTGACATCATGGCTTCCATAGCTACTACTGTGACATCATGCCTTGACAAATACTATTGTGACATCACATCTACCCCCATTACCTCTGTGAAGTTATAGCTATACCTGTTACAACTGTGACATCACTGATACCCATTTACTAATGTGACATCGCTGGTACCCCCTTTCTCCTGTGACTTCACTGCTACCCTCATTACTACTATTAAATCACAGCTACCCCATTACTACTGTGACATGATAGCTACCACAGTTACTACTTTGACATCACTGCTACCCTCATTACTACTATGACATCATTGCTACCAGAGCTATTACTGTGACATCACTGCTACCACAGTTACTTCTGTGACATCATTGCTACCAGAGTTACTACTGTGACATCACTGCTACCATAGTTACGACTGTTATATCACTGCTACCTTAGTTACTACTATGACATCACGGGTACCATAGATTTTACTGCGACATTACTGCTACCATAGTTACTACTGTGATATCATGGCTATCATAGTTCCTACTGTGACATCACTGCTACTATAGTTGCTACTGTGACATAACTGCCACCACAGTTATTACTATGATATCACTGATATCCCTGTTAATACTGTGACATCACTGTCACTACCATTATTACTGTGACATCACTGATATCCCTGTTAGTACTGTGACATCACTGCTACCACAGTTACTACTGTGACATCACTGCTACCATAGTTACTACAGTGACATCATGGCTTCCATAGTTACTACTGCGACATCATGGCTACCAAAAATACTACTGTGACATCACAGCTAACCCCGTTATCATGTGAGGTCACAGCTACACCCGTTAAAACTGTGACATCTCTGATACCCATTCATAATGTGACATCCCTGGTACTCCCTTTCTCCTGTTACTTCACTGCTACCCTCGTTGCTACATTTACCTCACGGGTACCCTCTTAATACTGTGACGTCACAGCTACCACAGTAACTACTGTGTCATCACTCTTACCCTCATTACAACTATTAAATCACAGCTACCCCATTACTACTGTGACATGATGGCTTCCACAGTTACTCTTGTGACATTCAGGCTACCACAGTTACTACTGTGACATCATTGCCACTACAGTTACTACTGTGACATCACTGCTACCCTCATTACTACTGTTACATAACGGCTACACTCTTACTAATCTGACATCACTTCCACCACTGTTACTACTATTACATCACTGCTACTGTAATTACTACTATAACATCACCGCTACCATAGTTTCTACTGTGACATCATGGCTACCACAGTTACTACAGTGACATCACTGCTACCACAGTTACTTCAGTCACATGCAGGCTACCATAGTTACTACTGTGACATCACGGCTACCATAGTTACTACAGTGACATCAATTCTACCATAGTTACTTCTGTGACAATACACTACTATTACCTCATGGCTACTTTACTTACTACTGTGACATTATGGCTACCCCGTTACTACTGTGACATAACTGCTACCCCTGTTACTACTGTGACATCCCGGCTACCACAGTTACTACAGTAACATCACAGCTACCTCCTAACTGCTGTGACATCACTGCTACCACAGTTACTACTGTGAGAACACTGCTACCCTCCTTAATACTATTCCATCTCAGCTACCACCTTACTACTGTGACATCACAGCTACTACAGTTACATCTGTGACATCATGGCTACCTACAAACTACTATGACATCATTCTTACCTCAGATACTACTGTGATATCACTGCTACCACAGTTACTACTGAGACATCACGACTACCACAGTTAATATTGTGACATCACAGCTATCCCCGTTACTACAATGACATCACTACTATCCTTGCTACTACTGTTAAATCACGTCTAGCACCTTACTCACCTTACTACTATGACATCACTGGTACTTCTGTGATATCAAAGCTACCACAGTTACTACTGTGACATCTCTGCTACCACAATAACTGCTGTGACATCACTGCTACCCCCGATACTGCTGTGACATCACTACTACCTCCATTACTACTGTTACATCACAGCTATCTCCTTACTACTGTGACTTCAGTGCTATCCCTGTTAATAATTTTACATCACTACTACCACAGTTACTATTGTGACATCACTGGTAGCACAGTTACTACTGTGACATCCCTGGTACCATAGTTAATACTGTGATATCACTGCTACCCATTTACAATTGTGATATCACGGCTACCACAGTTAATACTGTGACATCACTGCTAACATAATTTCTACTGTGACATTATTACTACCCTCGTTAGTACTATTACATCACAGCTATGCCCTTAATTTTGTGACTTCATGCTATTCCTGTTAATACTTTTATATCACAGCTACCACAGTTACTATTGTGATATCACTGCTACCCACTTACTACAGTGTTATCACGAAGGCCCTCATTACTACAGTTACACCGTGACTAACACAGTTACTACTGTGACATCATGGCTGCCACATTTACTTCTGTGACATCACAGCTATGCCCTTACTTTTGTGACTTCATGCTATCCCTGTTAATACTTTTATGTCACTACTACTGTGATATCACTGCTACCCACTTACTACAGTGAGATCACTACTACCCTCATTAATACTGTTACACCATGGCTACTATATTACTACTGTGACATCATAGCTACCACAGTTAATACTGTGATATCATGGCAGACACTGATGCTAATGTGACATCATTGCTACCCGAGTTACTTTGTAACATCACTGCTACCATAGTTACTACTGTGACATCATAGATACTATTGTTCCTACTGCGACATCACGGCTACCATAGTTACTACTGTGACATCACTTCTACCACAGTTACTACTGTGACATCACGGCTAACACTGTTACTACTGTGACATCACAGTTACCCCCATTACTACTGTGAAATCAAAGCTACCCCTGTTACTACTGAAACGTCTCTGTTCCAAAGTTACTAGTGTGACACCTTGGCTACCATAGTTACTACTGTGACATCACTTCTACCCCCTTTACAACTGTGACATCACTGCTACTGCCTGACTACTGTGACTTCACTGATTCCCTCGTTACTATTATTAAAACACTGCTACCCTCTTAATACTGAGATATGACGGCTGCCACAGTTACTACTGTGACATCACATCTACCCCTGATACTACTATTACACAGCAACTCCCTTACTTCTGTGACATGACGGTTGCCACAGTTACTATTGTGATATCACGGTTACCACAGGTACTACTGTGACATCACTGCTATCCCTGTTAATACTATGACATCACATCTACCATAGTTACAACTGTGACATCATAGCTTCCATCTTATTAATGTGACATAACAGCTACCACAATTACTACGGTGACATCACTGCTATCCCTGTTAATACGGTGACATCACATCTACCATAGTTACAACTGTGACATCACAGCTACCACTCTTATGACTGTGACATCACAGCTACCACAGTTACTATGGTGACATCACTGCTATTCCTGTTAATACTGTGACATCATGTCTACTATAGTTAAAACTGTGACATCATGCTACCACTATTACTACTGTGATGTCACTGCTCCCACAGTTACTACTGTAACATCACTGCTACCGTAGTTAATAACGTGACATCAGGGCTACCATAGTTACTACTGTGACATCATTGCTACCACAGTTACTACTGTGACATCAGTGCTACCCCAGATAACACTGTGACATCACAGCTACCACAGTTACTAATGTGACATCACTGTTGCCATAGTTACTACTGTGACAGTACAGCTACCACAGTTACTACTGTGATATCACAGCTACCACAGTTACTACTGTGATATCACAGCTACCACAGTTACTACTGTGACATCACAGTTACCACAGGTACTACTGTGACATTACAGCTACCACAGTTACTACTGTGACATCACAGTTACCACAGTTACTACTGTGACATCATGGCTACCACAGTTCCTACTGTGACCTCACCACTACCAAAGTCACTACTGTGACATCACTGCTACCACAATTACTACTGTGACATCACAGGTACCCTAGTTACTACTGTTAGAACATGGCTACCCTCTTACTACTGTGACTTCACTGCTACTCTCATTACTATTGTGACATCACAGCTACCACAGTTACTACTGTGACATTACAGCTACCACAGTTACTACTGTGACATCACTGCTAACATAGTTTCTCTTGTGACATCAATACTACCCCCGCTACTACTGTGACATCACTGCTACCCCTTACTACTGTTACTCAAGGCTATCCCTATTAATAATTGTATATCACGGCTCCCACAGTTACTTCTGTGATGTCACTGATACTACAGTTACTACTGTGACATCTCTGCTACCAAGTTACTACTGTGACATTACTGTTACCCCTTTACTACTGTGAATTCACAGCTACGACAGTTACTACTGTGACTTCACTGCTACCACAGATACTACTGTGACTTCACTGCTACCATAATTTCTAAACTGACATCATTACTCCCCACATTACTACTGTGACATCACAGCAACCCCTTTACTACTGTGATATCACTGCTACCCTCATTTCTACTGTTACATCAATTCTACCACAGTTATGACTGTGACATCATAGCTACCACAGTTTCTACTGTGACATCATGGCTACCACAGTTTCTACTGTGACATCACTGCTACAACAGTTACTACTGTAACATCACTGCTCCCCCAGTTAGTACTGTGACCTCACTACTACCACAGTTTCTACAGTGATATCACTGCTACCAAAGTTGCAATGGTGACATCACTGCTACCACAGTTACTACTGTTACATCTTGGGTACCTTTTTACTACTATAACATCACTGCTAACAGAGTTAGTACTGTGACTTTACCGCAACCCAATTACTATGTGTCATCACTGCTACCCCCATGACTACTGTGACATCACTGCTATCCCTGTAAATACTGCAACATCATGGATACCAGAGTTACAAATGTGACATCATAGCTACACCAGTTACTACCGTGACAACACTGCTACCCTCGTTACTACTATTACATCACAGCTACCCCCTTACTACTGTCAAACCACATCTACCTCCTTACTACTGTGACATCATGGCTACCTCAGTTACAGCTGTGACATCACAGCTACCACAGTTACTACTGTAACTTCATGACTATGACAGATACTACTGTGACATCACTGCTACCACAGTTACTACTGTTACATCACTGGTACCACTGATACTACAGTGATTACTGCTGCCACAGTTACTAGTGTGACATCAAGGCTACCACAGATACTACTGTGACATCATAGTTACCACAGTTACTACTGTAACATCATGGGTACCTCCTAACTACTGTGACATCACTGTTACCACAGTTACTACTGTGACATCACTGCTACCCCTTTACTACTGTGAAATCACGGCTACCACAATTACTTCTATGACATTATGGCTACTGACATTACTATTGTAACATCACTACTACCATAATTTCTAATGTAACATCGTGACCAACCCCATTACAACTGTGACATCACAGCTACCCCTTTACTACAGTGACTTCAATGCTATCATTGTTAATACTTTAACATCAAGGGTACCACTGTTAAAACTGTGACATCACTGCTACCCACGTACTACTGTGATATTAATGCTACCTCACTACTGCTGTTATATCATGGCAACCACAGTTACTACTGTGACATCATCGGTAAAGCAGTTACTACTGTGACATCAGTGCTACCACAGTTAGTACTGTGACATCATGGCTACCATACTTACAACTGTGATATCACAGCTACCTCTGTTAATACTGTGACATCAATGCTGCCATGGTAACTACTGTGACATCATGGCTACAATCTGAAAACTGTGACATAACTGCTACCCTCGTTATTACTATTACATCATAGCTACTCCCTTACTACTCTGATATGATGGCTGTGACATCACAGCTACCACAGTTACTACTGTCTCATCACTGCTACCTCAGTTACTTTTGTGACATCAGTGCTTCAACAGTTACTCTTGTGACATCACTGCTACCATCGTTACTACTGTGACATCACTTCTACCGTAGTTACTACAGTGACATCACTGCTACAACAGTTACTAATGTGACATCACTGTTACCCGGTTGCTACTGTGACATCACTACTACCACAGTTAGTACTGTGACATCACTGCTACCCTCGTTACTACTGTCACATCACGGCTACCACAGTTACTTCTGTGACATCACTGCTATCACAGTTATGCCTGTGGCCTCACTGCTACTACAGTTACAACAGTGACATCATGGCTACCAGAGTTAACCTGTTACATCACTGCTACCACAGTTACTAGTGACATCAAGGTTACCAGAGTTACTACTGTGACATCACAGCTACCACATTTACTACTGTGACATCACTACCACATTTTCTACTGTGACATCACTGCTACCACAGTTGCTACTGTGACATCACTGCTTTCACAGTTACTACTGTGACATCACAGCTATCCCCATTACTACTATGACATCACAGCTACCAACTAACTACTGTGACATCATGACTATCACAGTTACTTCTGTGACATCAAAGCTACCACAGTTACTACTATGACATCACTGATACCACAGTTACTACTGTGACATCTCTCACCACAATAACTACTGGGACATCACTGCTACCATTGTTACTACTGTTACATCACAGCTATCTCCTTACTACTATGACCTCACTGCTATCCCTCTTAATAATTTTACATCACGGATACCTCAGTTACTTCTGTGACATCACTGGTACCACAGTTACTACTGTGACATCCCTGCTACCATAGTTAGTACTGTGACATCACTGCTACCCATTTACTACTGTGAAATCATGGCTACTGCAGTTACTACTGGGATATCATGGCTACCACAGATAATACTGTGACATCACTGCTACCATAATATCTACTGTGACATCATTACTAACCTCGTTAGTACTGTGACATCACATGTATGCTTTTACTTTTATGACTTCATGCTATCACTGTTAATACTTTTACATCATGGCTACCACAGTTACTACTGTGATATCACTGCTATCCACTTAGTACAGTGTTATCACTGCTACCTTCATTACTACTGTTACACCATGGCTTCCACAGTTACTTCTGTGACAACACTGCTACCACAGTTAGTACAGTGCCATCACTGCTACCACAGTTCCTACAGTGACATCAAGGCTACAACAGTTACTACTGTGACATCACTGCTACCACAGTTACTACTGTGAAATCACTGCTGCCACAGTTACTACTGTGACATCACTGGTACCAATGTTACCACTGTGAATCAGTGCTCCCACAGTTACAAGTGTGACATCAAGGCTACCACAGATACTAGTGTGACATCATAGTTACCACAGTTACTACTGAGACATCATGGCTACCTCCTAACTACTGTGACATCATTGCTACCACAGTTACTACTGTGACGTCATGGCTACCATAGTTCCTAATGTGACATCAAGGCTACCATAGTTTCTCCTGTGACATCACCACTACCATAGTTACTACTATGACAATATGAGTACCACAGTCACTATTGTCACATCACTCCTACCATAGTTTCTACTGTGACATCACTACTACCCCCGTTACTATTGTGACATAACAGCTACTCCCTTACCAGTGAGACATAAAGGCTATCCCCGTTAATAATTTTACATCACGGCTATCACACTTTCTACTGTGCAATCACTGCTACTGCAGTTACTACTGTGACATCACGGCTACCCTTGTTACTACTATTACAACATAGCTACCCCCTTACAACTGTCACATCACAGCTACCTCCTTATTACTGTGACATCATGGCTACCTCAGTTACTACTATGACAGCACTGCTACCACTGTTACTAATGTGACATCACTGCTACTTCCTTACTACTGTGAAATCACTGCTATCACAGTTACTGCTGTGACATCACTGCTACCACAGTTACTACCATGACATCACTGCTACCATAATTTCTACTGTGACATTATTATTACCCCTGTTACTACTGTGACATCACAGCTACCACTTTACTACTGGGATTTCACTGCTATCCCTGTTAGTACTTTTACATCACGGCTAATATCATTACTACTGTGACATCACTGCTACCCGCTTTCTACTGTGATATCACTGCTACCCTCATTACTACTGTTACATCATGGCTACCAAAGTTACTACTGTGTCATCATGGAAATCACATTTTCTACTGTGAAATCACTGCTACCACAGCTACTACTGTGACATCAAGGCTCCCAGAGTTACAACTTGACATCACAACTGCACCAGATACTACTGTGACATCACTGTTACCCTCGTTACTGCTATTAAATCACAGCTCACCCCTTACTACTGTCACATCACAGCTACCCCATTATAACTGTGACATCATGGCTACCTCAGTTAAAACTGTGACATCACAGCTACCACAGTTATTAGTGTGAAATCAAGGTTACCAGAGTTAATACTGTGACATCACGACTACCACAGTTACTACTGTGAAATCAAAGCTACCATAGTTACTACTGTGACATCACGACTACCACAGTTACTACTGTGAAATCAAAGCTACCATAGTTACTACTGTGACATCACTACTCTCCTTGTAACTATTCTTACACCAAGGCTACCCCTTACTACTATGACATCACTGTTACCACAGTTACTTCTGTGACATCAAAGCTACCACAGTTACTACTGTGACATCACTGCTACCACAATAACTACTGTGATATCACTGCTACCACCATTACTAATGTGACATCACTACTACCCTTGTTACTACTGTTACATCACAGCTATCTCCTTACAACTGTGACTTCAATGCTATCCCTGTTAATAATTTTACATCACGGCTACCACAGTTACTACTGTGACATCCCTGCTACCATAGTTAGTACTGTGACATCACTTCTACCCATTTACTACTGTGAAATCATGGTTACCACAATTACTAATGGGATATCAAGGCTATGAAAGTTAATACTGTGACATCACTGCTACCATAATTTCTACTGTGACATCATTACTACCCTCATTAGTACTGTGACATCAGAGCTATGCCCTTTCCTTTGTGACTACATGCTATCCCTGTTAATACTTTTACATCATGGCTACCACAGTTACTACTGTGATATCACTGCTACCCACTTACTACAGTGTTATCACTGCTACCTTCATTACTACTGTTACACCAAGGCTAACACAGTTACTACTGTGACATCATGGCTGCCACAGTTACTACTGTGACACCATGGTAACCACTGTTGCTAATGTGACATCACTGCAACCACTGTTTCTACA
>PVIH01018204.1:0-39297 GCA_004025045.1 Sigmodon hispidus | reverse complement strand
GTAGCCTGTCTGCTGATTAGCAAAATGACCCTGTCCCAATAGCATGTCCCTATCCCATGCCTGGTTCCCAGCTGCCTGGTTTGCTGCCGCTTCCTCATTAGCGAACTCAATCAAAAATGATCTCCAGTCTAAATATTGTCCTGGACTAAGGCATGCTCTTGCAAGATTGCTCCAATCATTGGGTGTCATGCAGTGTCTATTCAACACCTCCACTTGTGCCAAAGTGAAAGAGGCAGTAATGCCATAAATTCTTACTGATTCGGCCAGTGACTTAATTATTTTAAAATGCGACTCAGGATTCTTCTCTCCAGCCGTTTTATTCAGGACCTTTGAACAATCTTCTGAATCTTCTGACCCTGGGGGGAAGCCTGCTCATGGCTAAATACCCTCTGGGCCTCCAACCCCAGTAAGCTATGTGGACATTGCCCATAGGTCCTAGGATGTGGAAGCAAGCCACCATCCTTGCCTACAGCCAAAAAAGGAGTTGTTTACTCCTGAGAGCCCTAGCCCTAGGGAGGGCTGAAGGCAGAAACCGGCACCATCTTTAGGGCAAGGTACAATGCAACTCCCTACAACTTGTCATTCTGCAGGCCAGAAAGTGGCTTGCCACAAGTAGCGCTTAAATCCGGGAACCTTTGGGCCCTGCAAGGAAGACTGATTCAGAACTCGACACATGGAGAGGACCATTGGTGAGTAGTCAATCTAGATATAAAGGTGCTCCTGGGAGGTGTAGAGCCTGAGATCTTTGCTGCAGTTTTTTTCATCCTAGCTGTCCTTATTTGTTTTGTCTGCCTGTGGCTGGGGTGCCACCAACCTGGCAAGGAGTGCCTTCCCTTCCCTGATAAAACAAACGTGTGTCTGATCTAATAAGCCGCTCATAGATCAAAGTGTAAGATGGGGAACAAATTGTCTAATGACCCCTCTACCAAGTTCCATGAGCCTTTTCAGGCTATATTGAGTAGCTGAGGGCTAAAGCTTTCTTGCAGAGCTATAAGCTGGTTGTTGGAAAATATCAAAAGCAGTGCTATGTGGTTCGGTGTGTCGGGCAGTTTGACTATTCATTCATGGGAAAAACTTGGCAGGGATCTAGAGAAGTGCAACACTGAGGGAACACTTCCCCGAGTCACCCTTCCACTATGGCATATTATCTATTATTGCCTAAAGGATGGGAAATATGAGGACATTATTCAGCAAGGACATAAGGCTCTCAGTATATGCCAGGATAGCACATAAGAAAATGGAAGTGCAGGGACTACAAAAGATAGGCCAAAGAACAAGAAAAAAGAAAAGAAAAATTCAGAACCAGTGCCAGGACTTTACCCAGTCCTAGATGAATTTAAATATTTATAAATATCTCAAGATGAGCTAGACCCTGAGGAGGAGGAAGATCTTGAGGAGTCAGCTGCAGCCTATGACCAATAAGTCTATGATCCCCTACTGCTCAGCCATCACCGTCTTTCAATCCTGTAAAGGATAGAGCTACTGCTCCCCCTCCTTTAGGGAACAAGTTGGAATGCACATTCATCTCCCAGGAATCATGGTCTGGGGTGACCACAGCCTTCCCTGTGTTTGAGGATCCAGCCACATCTGACTGATATTATGAAGTATTTGACCATAAGATTATTAAAGAACTTGTAGAGGCAGCAAAAAGAGATGGTGTAGCTGACAACTATACCATCATGTTACTGAAGTGCCTTATGTGCAATGCCTTAACACCCACTGATTGGCAAGACATTGCCAGAGCCTGCTTAACTATGGGACAATATTTAGACTGGAAGTCAATTGTGACCGATCTGGCACATAGTCATGCCTGGGAGAACTCTGCCAATGGGCAGCCAGCATGGAGTGCAAATATGCTGTTAGGGCAAGGACAATGGGTAAATAATCAGACAGCATATCCTGTGGAAGTTTATAATCAAATAAACACCATCAATATGAGGGCTTGGCAAGCCCTCCCCAATAAGGGGGAGGTCTCAGGGAACCTAACCAAAATGATACAGGGCAGCACTGAACAATTTTCTGACTTTGTAGCTTGAATGATGGATGGAGTGGGGCAAATTTTTGGTGATGTGGAAACCGCACTGCCTCTAGTAAAGCAATTAGTTTATGAGCAGTGTACAAAAGAGTGCCATAGGGCTATCACCCTGCACAAAGGAAAGGACCTAGAGTATTGAATGAAAACATGCTGAGAAATCAAAGAACCTTTATCAAATGCGGGACTCGCCGCTGATGTGATGCCTGCCTCTTGCAGAAATAATGGTTCTAACAGCAACAGGGTGTGTTTTTGGTGTGGCAAGCCCAGGCATATTAAAAGACAGTGCGAAGAGGCTCCCCTCATGACAAGGACAAAACTGCCTCAAGATGTGAAGACTCCAGGGACATGTCCAAGTTGTAAGAAGGTTAAACACTGGGCCAACTAAAGTAGGTCTGTTAAGCACATTAATGGACAACCCATTAAACCTGCTGTCCATGTAGTTAATCCTAAAAACGGGGTAGTGGGCCTTTGGTCCCCAGGCCCAAAATTATTTGGGGCCCATGATGAAGTGAATTTCCAGCCACTCAGGCCCTGTGACGAGCCACATCAGGCTCCACATGGCTGGACCTTCGTACACCTCCAGAATGTTATTAACAACAGGCATGGGAATATAACCCTTAGACACAGACATGCAAGGGCCACACCCAAAAGGGACACTTGGGCTAGTGTTGGGCCACTCCTATTCCACCTTATGGGGACTCATTGTTATGCATGGAATTATTGACCCAGATTATACTGGAGTCATCAAAGTAATTTGTCAATCCCCTTAAGGGATAATTAAAATAACCCCTGGTGATCGCATTGCACAATTACTAATCTTGCCCTCTTTCTACAACAATTATCTCAAATACTCAGAAAAATGGGGATCCAAGGACTTTGGATCCACCACATTTGATTTTACTTTTCTGTCACTATCTTTTAATGTCTGCCCTATGCTTGATCTTATAATAGAAGAGAGAAAATTTCAAGGATTGGTAGATACTGGAGCAGACAGAAGTATAATTACAATTAGAGATTGTCCACAATTATGGCCACTTCAAACACCTTTGCAGCCCTTGAAAGGTTTAGGTTATGCAGATGCCCCAAGAAATAGCTATAAGGAATTGACCTGGAAAACAGAGGAACAAAAGGGGAAGTTTCAGCCTTTTGTAGTTGAAGGACTGCCAATCAATCTATGGAGCAAGGATATCCAGAGTCAAATCAATCTTAAGCTTACTAATGATTATTCTGATACAGCAAATATATCATGATTAGATCAGCGTTTGTTCCTAGCAAATGTTTAGGGCATAATTTACAAGGCATTATGGCACCAATAGAGGCTCAAGGAAATGCCAATCAGTAAAGCTTGGGTTCTTCACAGGGGCTACTGAGCCTATGAATCTTATGTCATGGATGACCACTGCATGTGTGTGGGTACCTCAGTGGCCTCTGTCAAAAGAAAAATTGGCAGCAGCCTCTATGTTGGTTCAGGAATTGTTACAGCTGGGGCACTTAGAGCCCTCACAGTCTCCCTGGAATACTCCAATATTTGTTATCATAAAGAAATCAGGAAAATGGCACTTACTTCATGATCTGCTGGCCATAAATCAGCAAATGCAAGTCATGGGACCCATTCAGAGGGGTCTACCAGCTTTAATAGCTATTCCAAAGAACTGGTCTGTTGTAGCAGTAGATATTAAAGAATGTTTCTTTTCCATTCCCCTAAATAGTCAGGATAAGGAAAGGTTTGCTTTTCCTTTACCCTCTATTAATCATGAACAGCCTGATAAGTGATATCAGTAGATTGTTCTTCCTCATGTTATGGCCAATAGTCCTACAATATGTCAACTTTATGTAGATAGAGCTTCACAGCCAGAAAGAGATAAGTTGCCCCGTGTTAGAATTGTACATTTTGTGGATGATATTTTGCTTGCAGCCCCTCCTATGGAATTGATAGAATTAGCTTTAAGTTTGTTAACCAAGGAATTAAAAAATAAAGGTTTATTTATTGCTCCAGAGAAAATACAGAAGGGAGGAGCTATTGAATTTTTAGGAGCTATTGTTCAGAATGCCCATTTTAAACCACAAAAGGTAAAATTAGGACCAATCACTTAAGGACTTTAAAAATTGCTTGGGGATATAAATTGGATTCGGCCATATTTGAAATTAACTCACTTTGAGCTTAAACCCATATTTGATATTTTAGAGGGAAACCCAGATCTTAATTTCCCATGCCAGCTAACCCCAGAGGCTCAGATAGCACTTCAAAAGGTAGAGCAAGCAATTACTAGGGCACAGTTGTTGTGCTATGATGAATCAAAGCCCATTTAGTTGTGTATCCTCCCCACTTTAGGCTTTCCAACTGGTGTTCCTTGGCAAGTAGGGCCTCTATTGTGGATTCATACTAAATCTACAGGGATAAGAACCTTTCCCAGTATCCATCCATGACAGCTGAGGTTGAATTATTTGGCATTAAACAATCTATTACATCTTTTGCCACAATGTCTGACTGACTTATAATCCTTATACAAAAGAACAAGTAGAGATATTGGCTGCCACTACCTCAGAATGGGCTACATTGGTTTGTGCCATTTCTGGTACTATTGATAATGATTTGCCCAAGAGTGAACTTTTTTTTTCTTCTTTTTTTCTTTATTTTGTATTTATCAAAGAAACAGTAAAAAGAATTTAAAAAAATTGCTGACAAGTTAACAATAACTATACAGAGGATAATAATCATAAGCATGGCTTATCAATGGTGGAAATTCAAATAAGATTAAAAAGTGAACTTTTAAGATTCATAGATCAGCAGCCTGTGGTGTTCCCTTGGACCACGAGGGAACAACCATTGATCAATGCCTTAACCATCTACAAGGATGGGTCTAATACTGGGAAGGGAGACTACATTGTGCAAGGAGGCTCACCTATAACCGTTGAGTGCCAACCAAATGCTCCCCAAATAGTAGAATGCCAAGTAGACTTACAGGTTTTAAATGTTTTCCCAAGTCTTTTAATTTGGTATCTGATTCATCATATGTGGTGAATGCTGTTAAAAATTTAAAAATTGTTTCCTATATTAAACCCTCTAGTATGGTAGCTTCACTTTTAGCAGGAATAAGAGGTGAGATTTTTCATTAATCCAATCCCATTTATATTACCCATATCCAAGCTTACTCTTTGTTACTTGGTCCTGTGGCAAAGCCAATGAAAAAGTTGATCTGGCAATGAATGCTTTTGTGGCATTGGACTCTGAAACACAAGCGTGAGAGTTTCATAGCTTATACCATGTTTCATCTGCTGTTTTAAGAAATAAATTTAAAATTTTTAGGGAGATAGCTAGGAATATTGTGAAAAGCAGTTCTGCTTCTGTGCAATTCTTGCCTGCTCAGAAAATAGGGGTTAATTTCAGAGGCATATTTCCACTTGAAATTTGGCAGATGGATGTTACCCATTTTCCATCCTTTGGAAAGCTTTAGTATGTGCATGTCTCCATTGATACATGTTCTGGGGTAATGCACACTACACCTCTTTCAGAGGAAAGGGTCCACAATGTCATTACCCACTGCCTTGAAGCTTGGGCCACTGGGGGCAAGCCTGATACACTGAAAACAGACAACAGGCCAGCCTATGCTTCTAAGAATTTTGCCTCATTTTGTCAGAAAATGCAAGTAAAACATATCACAGGCCAGCCCTATAATCCACAAGGGCAAGGGAAAATAGAGTGTGTGCATTGTAAGCTCATGGAATTCCTGCAAAAACAAAAAGGGGGAATAGCAGAGAATTGCATCCCCAAACAAAGGCTCTCTCTTGCTTTATTCAGTATAAATTTTCTAAATTTAAATGATAAAAATGCAACCATTACCGAATGTCACATGACATCAGAATCCAAAAATCAAGGCAAACTTATGTGGAAGGATGTACATTCTAATCAATGGTGGGGCCTGGATCACATTATCTTTTGATCCTGGGGATCTTTATGTGTTTCTCCACAGAATCAGGAGCCAGTCTGGGTGCCATCAAGATTGACCAGACGCTTTGAAGATGACCCTAATGATAATGCTGATATGGACACTCCTGACTGTCTTCCCCTGATTCAGGCAGAAAAGATGATACTCTGGTGGATTAGTCAGACCTGGTCATTACCTATGTGAGTCCATGCTCAGTCCAGAGTTCTCTTTACGGTATTTTCCACCTTGTGTGAATTAGATGTCCCTTGTGCCCAGCCCCTTTCCATGGATTGGGCAGAATATAATGTCAGTAATATTTATCTGAATCAGTCACTTTGCTTTAGTCTTAAAGAGAATGATGACTGTATTTTTTTAGCCAGAAAAATCTTGCCTTATTCATTAACCCCCCTAAAAGACAACCAAGCTCCCTTGTATATGTTAATTGAGGCTTTGGGACAGATAGCTACTGGTTCTGCCTCTGGCACAGGATCAGAAGTTAATGGAAATTATGAAGTGAATGTGACCACCATGATCTTGACTCATGAAGGAATAGTTTCATTACATAACAATAATAAGAACAGACAAAATACCACAAGACCTATACATGGTCCCTATTGTCAATCATTTATAAGTAGTTTTCCTACATTCACTTCCTGCCAAGTTAGAATTTGGGGAAATAAACAGCTTAGTCCAGGATTTGAATTCTCTACTGGCTTGAGGCCCTATATCGGAAATGTTGAGAAATCTGATAACACAACTTGGTTTACTGAAGTGTGGCCATTCTTTTCCTGGGTATTGATTAATGAGGCAAGGGCCAGTGCAGATGTTTCTGCTCTTGTGAACTTGCAAGTATCTCTGGGTAAGGTTTATAATGTGTCAGGTGTGGTGAAGTCAGATAATGGAATAAGGATGAAATTGAAATTAACATCTTATAACGAGTTTAGCATTTACACAGGGTCATCAACTTTGGTGTGTTTGAAGTCATGTTTTATGTTTCTCTTGACTAACTCTAGTAAAAACTGCACCATTTCAGGCAGTTGTTGGTTGGCAGTGTGTTGGAATGGATCAGTAGTGACTACAGGAGAAGTTGTTAGAATGCCTACCTTTGTCCCCATGCCTGTGGAAGCTGATCCAGAGTAGTTCCCTGTGATGAGACTGTTACACCATAAGAGGGACTTCTGCATTATGGCCATGATTGTGGCTGCCATTGCCATTTCAGCAACTGCAGCAGTTACTGCAGGTGTAGCCATGGCCAGCCAAGTCAAGTTTGCCCAGGAAATTAATGATGTTGTGGCTCAAACTTCCCAAATTTTAGAGGAGCAAGCACAGTTAAATTCCCATTTGCTAAGTGGTATCCTTGCCACCAATGAAAGAGTAAATTTACTAGAAGAGGATATTGAAGATGTATATGGCCTAATATAAGTGGACTGTGTGCAGAAATTAGGGCATGTTTGTGTTACCCCTCTTGTTTCAGATGCTTTGAATATAAGTCGAAGAATTGGAGAATTTTTAAGTGGGAATTGGTCTATGAAGGCCGAAAAGATGATCCTGAAGCAAAAGTTCCAGAATGCACGTTTGAATGCTATAAGATTGGAACCTGTTACCCTTGGCAAATTTACTTCTTGCCTCACTTCTGCCCTTTCATTTTTCAAGGAGTGGGTGGGAGTGGGAATCTTTGCAGTCTGCTGTTTATTTGGGGTTGTTTTCTGCCTCTGGCTGGTTTGCCGTATTCACATCAGCCTATCATGAAAAGGTCCTACTCAGTCAGGCACTCTTGGCAGATGATGCAGGGCACTCCCCCACAGCCTGGCTCTCTGCCCTTAGTGACTTATAATGATTGCTCTTGCACAGAGAGGCTTTAGCTGCCATTGCACCTCTATAGGAAATCATTCTCCTCTGAGTCGGCCTTTGCACCGTGCTGCCCTCACTGGCCTTGCACACAGGAAGGCATCTCGGGGATCCTGGCAGCAGGAAACAGCCTTTGAGTAGTGGGCACATCATGAGATGAACACCTGTACTAGCTATATCCTGTCTGAGCCATTAAAAAAACAAAAAGGGGGAGATGTAGGGCATGCTTGGCCCTTGGGCAACTTTCTGGAACATTGCGTCATGTTCCCCAGATACTAATTAGGCGATGAGTAGTGACCTATCTGATGTGATCACTGATTATGCTAATTTGGCACTCTTTACCACCTATCACCAGCTATATACTAATGAGGCATTACTTTGGACCTATCACCAACCATATGCTAATGAGGTAATTTGTTTGGCACAAATTACATAACTACAAACATCCCAGCTTCCCTATATAAGCAGGCTGCGTTTCAGGCATGGGGTCTTTCTTCCACCATTCCACCTCAACTGAGCTGCACTCCAATAAACTGTGATCCGAAAAGAATCATGCATGTGGTGACTTGTCATTGTGCAGGCCAGAAAGCGGCTCATCACAGCAGCCATTAGTAATTCTCCTGCTGAGAGTTTGCCCTTTATGTCAGAACTCCAGCTTTAGAACCCAATGAGCACTCTGTAAACCTCACCATCTGAGTGAACTGTGAATTCTAACATATATGCTGGACAATGTTATAAAAATCAGAGTTTTTAGTTTTTCTTTTCAAAACAGGATTTATCCTTTTTTTAGTATGAAATATTTATTTATTTTTGATTTTTTCATATTTTTATATTATATTTACCAAGAGAAACAGTAAATTGAATTTAAAATGCTGATAAGTTAACAATAACTATAAAGAAAATAAAAATTCTAAGCATGACTTATCAAGGGTGATAATGCAAATTAATTGCTACACATAAAATTACACTGTGTTCAGCTTTCCCTCTGGATTTTTTTCTATCTCTTTATATCCCCATTCAAGGTCCCTTTTCCCTCCTGCCACATCAGGTCATTTTTTTCTTCTCCACAACTCCCCATCCCCTCCCTGGGCAGGCTGCAGATAGTCCCATGGTCCCACTGATCCAACAATCCAATAATGCTTAGTTCAGTCTCCACTCCTGGCAAATCCAGTTTTGTCCCCCCACCCTCAAGAGTGAGTCAGGTGTTCCGATAGTTGGAGTGGGATCCAAAGTGTCAGTCCATGGTGTTTCCAAGCTGTTTAATTGTTGTGGCTTGCAGCTTGAGCATACTTGGCTTTTTTCTTGTTAGTTTGTTTAGAGAACACTAATGAGTGAGTACATTCCCTGCTTATCTTTCTGAGTTTGTGATTCCTCAGTCAGGAGGATATTCTCCAAATCCATCCATTTGCTGGAAATTTTAGGATTTCATTTTTTTTTTACTGCAGAGTTGTGTTCCATTGTGTACATATACCACAGTTTGTTAATCCATTCTTCTGTTGAGGGACAACAGGTTGTTTCCAGGTTCTTGCTATTACAAATAATGCTGCTAGGAACATAGTTGAGCTAATTCCTTTGGAGTGTGAATGTGCATCTTTAGGGTATACACCCAGAAGTGGTATTGCTGGGTCCTTGGGGACATTTATTCTCAATTTTATGATATTAAGGGGACACAAATTGGAAAAGAAGTGAAACTATCTCTATTTGCCGATGATATGATTGTATTCATAAATGAACCACAAAATTCTTCCTAGGACATATCCTTCTATTTCAAATTATCTGGTGATGTATTTGTTGTCTCTCCATTGGAGTTCTTAACTTCTTAGAGAAGAATGAAGTGGGTCATGGAAAGGCTCTTTGAGAAACAGAAGAATGGTTAAGTGTAGCATCTGTAGCTGTGGTTTTAAACACAAAGTTAAAAAAACACGAATCTATGACAGGGTTGCAAGACACAAACAGCATGATGAACCAAAAATGTATTTTCCAACAAACCACAAATTCTTGAGCACTTCATCTTTGAAAGACTTAGATTTACAGTCTTAAGGGCTCAAAATTCATGGAATGCTTCTCATTTTAAATTACAAACACAAAATCATCACAGCTGAAATTCATGATAACAAATCCATTATATCCACATACAAATTTACATGGAAAAACGTATCAAATATAAACAAAAGAAGATAGAATAAATATTAAACAGTAATACATTCTATTTATTATGAGTAGAGATATTTTTTGCAATATGTGGGAATATTCTGATTTTGTTTAAAAATTATTATAAATAACTCATAATTGATTTATTGAGTCAGGTGAATCTTGATGTCAATGAATTTCACACACACTCATCTCTTGTATTGATTGATCACTTTCAGTTCATTTACACTAATAAGTTTTTACATCAAGTCATAATGGTTTACAAATGCCACTGCTCACAAACATACACACACACACACACACACACACACACACACACACACACAAAATGTCTGTTCTCTTTCTTACTCATTTTTCTTTATTTTGGCCTTTGAAGAATGCCATTTAAAATAAATAAATATTTACAAAAACAAAAATACAGCTTTTTATATAAGAAATTTTTAAATAGGTTAAGTGTGTTTATCTTAAAAAGATAAATTTACTAATTATTTTTCATTATTGTTGTGAGATGTCTAAAATATTAATTATCTAGTCTTTAATCCCATCAAAAACCAAAAGAAAAATATTAGATGGCATGATTAAAGTAAAGCATAAGCTAGAAACTTTAAAATTCAGGAAGAAAGATATGAACAGCCAGCTACCTGGGTAATCCATCACAACAATTTTTGTAACATTACAACATATAAAATCTTTAATACATTAATACTATATATGACATATCTCTTATGAAGCATGGAAGTTTGGAAAGTATTTGGCAGATATATGTTTCTTTTTATTTTGTTCTTATTGTTTGGATTAGGCACTTTTTAATGTGAGAAGCAGTCAAGGCAATTTTTTTTTTGCCCAAGACATTATTTGGCAAAGAATGGAATCTCAAGGTGGAGTTTCTTTAATGCCAATATCATCTTGTGAAAGAAACAGAGGTGAACGATACAACTGTGTCTCTTGCAGTCAAATTTGAAAACAAAACAATTAAATGCCATATATTCAAGTTTAGTAAGTATTTAAAACAGTTTATTTATTAGATTACTTTTGTGCTTATTACATTTAGTTTACAATAGTGAATATCCCAATGTCACCGAAGTTATGAAGACTGACACTTCCTATACAAAAACACTTCAAATGATATTTGTCAACAAGAGAGAACATCCAAGGTGAGGTAACTTGATGGAAATTGAACATATAAGATTAATGAGCCAATGGATAAAGAGTTCTTGATTATGATAAGAGTTAAGTCTGAAAAGAGAGAATATTTTCTCCACAAGATACACAAAATACTTGGTTTCTCTAAAACTCCCTCTTTCTCTCACACATACATATACACAGAACCAACCGACACACAAAAATATTTACAAGAGAGCAAGTTCTTTGTGTTTGTCTATTATAGTTCTGAAAAATTCCACAATGATGATCTGTAGCAAATTTGGTAAATGTCCAACTTTTATAAATGTGGGTAAGGTGACTAAGCACCATGGTTATACTTGGATAGAAGATGCTGCTGTTTTTCTCATGTAGATTTAACATTGTCCAAGACAGCATTTTGAAATTCTACATGCAACTTTAATTTTCTTTTACCATGAATGTTGTCTGAGATGAATAACACACATATCCAGCAAAAATGCTGTCTGTAATTTTATTTTTCTCCTTTCTAGTCCTTCAAAGATATTTCCAAGTACTTCTCTGAAGAAGAATGAAAAAACTTGACCAAATGGCAGAAGAACACCTATGTGTTTATGAAAAGAAATTACATCAAAATGACAGATTTAGGTAAAAGAAATATTTTGTTTCTTTCTTTCATTGGTTAAATTGTTTTAACATGCCTGAGTATTCTTCCAGACCACTTTCCTGCCATGGCTTCATCTTAGTGGGTATCATATACCCTCTTATGTATTCATTATCTTGCTTTTTTCCAAACAATACAAATGCAAAGGCAATTATCAGCTAACATAAGGCTTAGGATGGTCACCAATTCCCTTGATTAAGATGGTTGGCCTGCTAATTTTTAATATTCTTGAAGAAACAAGTGCCCTGCTTCTTTTTCTGTTCTTCTTTTAAACAAATAACTGAAAAAACTTAGCTTTCTTCTAGAAATAATATTCAACAAACCAGTGTTTATATGTGGAAAAGGACATATAAGAAAAGAATCAGATGGAGACTATGTCTATGGATTTCCTGTTAAGTAAGCATTATGGGCCTTTGAAACCAACTTTGCAGTTAAATTATTTGGCAAGTTACACATAAAGCAATTTAAGGTAAGGTCTGTGTGGAAGTAAGCTTATTCAAAATAGTCATAGGAAGTACCTGGTTGATTACCTTCTAAAATAGAATCTGAAATAATATAGAATAGTACACTAAGGGATAAAATAAATAAAGAATGACTGTAAAATTCCTGTTTTGTTAGAAGAACATTGTCATGAAGCCTATTCTAAACAAGAATTTCCCCACACACATACACACACACACACACACACACACACACACACACACACACACACATACAGACTCACGTACATACACAAACAAAAATATATAAACATTATGTATATAAGTACATAGAGTGAAGGAGAAATTGCTACCAGAAGAAAAATATAGCTCATCAAAATATCAGGAATAAAGGAGAACATATTTCAAGAATTTGAGTAATGTTTATTATTAAGAGACAGAAAATAAAAAGTGTTCACTTGTTTTTTTTTCCTAACATAAATGTTCAAAGGCAGTCAAAACATCACATCTCAATGACATGTGACTCCTCAAAAAAGTACATCACTTGATATAATGTTAAACACTAGAATTGGCTTAAATGTCCAGGTCTGACATTTATGCAAATACTTGATTATTCCTAAAATATATTGAAAACTATTATAGTAGGGAGAACTCAGTAACACTGGGCTAAAAGATACATTATTTTGCCCACATTTAAACATTCATTCATTTTAAATGAGATAATTATTTATAGTATCCTAAACTTTATGTAAAACTTGTTTAAAGCTGTGATGAGGCGTATCCTAGATCTTACAATAACAGAGTAAAGTATAATTTGCATGACATTAGTAAATGAAAGATGTCCTATTCTACTTTATTTACATCAACTGGCTGTTATTCTTCATTCCATTATTCACAATACCTTCAGGAGACTAAAAGTTGAAAAAATTTATTAACAACCACCTTTAAATTTGTTTATATTTCTGTAGATGAACATTTTGAGTGTTCAATTTATATTGCAAAGACAAAAGACCTAAAAGTGAGAATCGGCCCTATATATATGACTTTACCCAAATTGTTTCTCACTCTGTATTTACACTGGCATGATAGAAGATATGTGCTACCTGACTTCCATACCTTTATGCTCCTTCTCATTATTGTTTTTGGTTATAGATTCAATTCTTTCTTTTTATCCCTCCCATATATTATTGCTGTTCTGCTACTTGTTTGTAGTATAGGAGATGTAACACAAGTCTTGACATATGATACCCAAAAAGTTTCTCATTAAAGAAACTTCTAAATACTCCCTGATTTCTACAAACTCTAAAAAACTATAGACAGTATTCAAATAATTATCTATGTTTTAAAGAATAATACATATTTAGTTGTCAACATACTTGGATACTTTGAGTCATTTCCTTTTAGCAGGGCACTTGCCAAGTATAATAAGGTCCCACTAATATGGACATTAGTCTGAATTATACTGACTCCTAATACCTTAATATATTCAGTAGAGTTTACTTTAAGAATGATTGAATATTCATTCATGTTTTATAGATAATAATAAAGATGATGATCTTGTGTCTACACAAAAAAGCAGCAATTCCATCAAGATTAAAGTCCATATTCCAGAATACTGAAATATCTTAACTAGTATCTTATGTCCATCTGAGGACTATTTTATTTTATAATAAAGTAAGCTGATATTTCAATTCCAAAAAGCATGTTTTCAAATAAAAGCATAGCTTATGTTTGACTTTTGGAAATGGTGTCTCAAATAAATAAAACATAATGGCTATCACCGAAGGAAATTTCCACTTCATACTCTTCCAAGACATTGGTTACACCTTTTAACATTGTCGTACTTTGTTCCAACCACAACAAATTCTCAGAGGCACAAGTTCATAATTTGAAAGTTTCTATTCCTGCAGAAAGAAATCTGACATATAATATACATGGTTTTAATGGTTGTTATGTTGCTGGCATGCAAAAATGGATTTAGTGGTATAATTCAAAGAAAACATCTGCAGAAGAAACAATGACCTAAAGGCATGGAAAGGGGAAGGGTTCTTGAATATGGAAACACATGGCAAGAAAATATGACCTTACTCATAATAAAAAGTAAAAATAAATAAAAAATTAAAAAAATAATTAACTGTACTATTACTGCTTTTAAACATGCTATATTTTCCTCTTGTTGGGGCTTGCACATATTATCAAGGATATGTGGAATCTTCACACTGAGTCATTTATTGTGTGCAGAGAATCCTCAAATGCAATAGTTGTATAAAACAACACTTCAAAGTGTTTCTACTATAGAAGTAATTCTCTTTTAACATGTTTTACAAGAATTCTGTACAAGTAGAATTGACCAGCTGAATAAAACATAAACTGAATAGTGTGGCTTATGGTACAATTTGACTTAGCAAGAATTGGTCATTGTTCCAATTGATCTAAATTTATATTCCGTCTTATCGTCATATCAATTAGGTATAATGACAACCTGTTATTACCCTTTTTCATGTCTATATGATTGTGGCTTACTTCTTTATTATTCTTTTTTGTATCATGTCATAAAAATGCTGACATATTGCGCTCTTTCTCTTTCTACTTATTATTTATTTTTTGGTTCATTTATTGTATCACAAACCTTTGTGTGAATATCAATATATTCTTTATTTTTTTTTCACAGATACTCTGAATTTTATCGCTATTTTTTAAAGTTTTATGTGAAATAAATTTTTAATATATAAGTATCATTTATGTTTTATAAGTATTTGTATGTATAATACATAAAATGTATTTGGATCTGGAAACGTTTATTTAGACAAGTTTTAACCTGCTAATCTTTTGAGATTCCCTTTATTTATGTACATTAATAACCAATTGATTTAGGGGCAATTAAAACACATTAAAAAGTCACATAAAAAGACACAAACTTTGTGGGCTCCATTGGTTAAAACTATTAATATAGAGTTTGTTAGTTGTCATGGAGAGTCAAATGAATCGAGTACAGATATTGTTGTGCCTGAGATGTAAGATACAAACAATTTTGTGTTCTCAGTTTCCATTCACCAATTTTAATTACAATTAAAACAAAATGAACAATATAAACAATCAATGAATCTAAGAGTTGGTTCTTTGAGAAAGTTAACATGATAGACAAGCCTTTAGCCAAATTAATCAAAAAACAGGGAGAGAGGTTTCAAATCAACAAAGTCAGAAATGAAAATGGGGACACAACAACAGACTCCTCAAGAAATCCAGAGAATTATCAGATCATATATTGAAAATCTGTATTCCACAAAAATGCAAACCCTAGAAGAAATGGACAGCTTTCTGGACAGGTACCATCTACCAAAATTAAATAAAGATCAGCTTAATTACCTAAACAGGCCTATAACCCTAAAGGACATTGAAACTGTCATTAAAAAAACTCCTCAAAATAAAAGCCCTGGTACAGATGGTTTCAGTGCCGAATTCTTTCAGACATTCAAAGAAGAACTACTACTTTTACTCCTCAAAATATTTCACACAGTAGAAACTGAAGGAATATTGCCAAATTCCTTTTATAAGGCCTCAATTACCCTAATGCCCTAGTCACACAAAGACACAACAAAGAAGGAGAATTATAGACCAATTTCCCTCATAAATATTGATGCAAAAAATCTCAACAAAATCTTGGCAAACTGTGTACAACAATGTATAAAAATATCATCCACCACATCAGGTAGACTTCATCTCAAAATGTAGGGCTGGTTTATCATATGAAAAACTGTAATCAATATCCATCAAAAAAAGGAACAAAAACACATGATCATATCTTTAGATGCTGAAAAAGTCTTTGACAAAATCCAACATTCCTTTATGATTAAAGCCTTTGAGAGATCAGGAATACAGGGAGAATACCTGAATATATAAATAGCGATTTGAAAGAAGCTGACATCCAGCATCAAACTTAATGGAGTAAAATTCAAAGCAATTCCACTACAATCAGGAACTAGACAACTAACAGTCCCCATATCTATTCAATATAGTTCTCAAAGTTTAGCTAAATCAATAAAAAAATGAAAAGTTATTAATTGGATACAAGTTGGAAAAGAATCAGTGAAACTATCTATATTTGCAGATGAAATGAATGTATACATAAGTGACACAAAAATTCTTCCGATGACTTGCTATGGCCTATATACACTTTCAGCAATGTAGCAGGACACAGGATTAACTCAAAGATATCAGTTGTGCTTCTATACACTAAAGATAGAAGAGCTGAAAAAGAAATATGGGAAACATTACCTTTCATAATTACTTCATATATAATTAAATACCTTGGAGTAACTATAATCAAAGAATTAACATACCTATTTGACAAAAATTTTAAATCACTGAAGAAAGATATTGAAGAGGACTTCAGAAAATGGAAAGGTCTCCCATGATCCTGGATGAGTAGTAACAACATAATAAAAATGGAAATTCTCCCAAAGGCCATATACAGATTTAATGGACTGCCCATCAAAATCCCAACACAATATTTTTTGGACCTTGAAAGAATTCATTTCATTTGGAATTTCATTCATTACACTCATTGTCATTTGGAAAAATGCAAAGCCAGGATTGCGAAAACAATGTAACTCAAATAAAGAACCTCAGAACCTCAGGAGGTATCACCATTCCTGACTTCAAGTTATACTATAGAGCTACAGTAAAAAAAAAAAAAAGCTTGGTAGTGGCATAAAACAGACTTGTGGATCAATGGAATAGAATTGAGGATCCAGACATTAAACCAAATTGCTATGAACACCTGATCTTTGACAAAGAAGCCCAAAACATACAATGGAAAAAAGATAGTTTATTTAACAAATGGTGTTGGCATAGCTGGAAAGAAGTGTGTAGAAAAATGCAAATACATCAAAGCCTGTCACCCTACACAAAACTCAAATCCAAGTGGATCAAAGACCTCACCATAAACCCAGCCACTTTAAACTTGATAGAAATGAAAGTGGGAAATACTTTTCTCCGAACTATCACAGGCAACCACTTCCTAAATACAACACCAGTGTCACAGACACTAAGACCAACAATCAATAAGTGGAATCTCCTGAAACTAAGAAGCTTCTGTAGAGCCAAGGACACTGTCAATAGGACCAAACAACAGCCCACAGAAGGGGGAAAGATTTTCACCAACCCTACAAGTGACAGAGGACTGATCTCTGAGATATATGAAAGACTAATGAATCTAGAGCCCAAAACTTTGAATAACCCACTCAAAAAATGGGGTTAGGTTCTAAAAAGGGAATTCTCAACAGAAGAATTATGAAGGCTGAAATGTACTGGAAATGATGCTCATCCTTTTTGGTCATCAGAGAAATGCAAATCAAAACAACTTTAAGATACCATCTAACCTGTAAGATTGGCTAAGATAAAAGGCATTGATGACAGCCTATGTTGGAAAGGAAAGGATGTGGAGCAAAAGGAACATTCCTCCATTGTTGGTGGGAGTATAAACTTGTTCAGCCTCTTTGGAACACAGTAGGCGGTTTCTCAGAAAATTGAGAATCAATCGCCCCAAGGACACAGCAATACCACTTGTAGGTATATACCCTAAATATGCACAGTTACACTCCAAATGCATTAGCTCAAATATGTTCATAGGAGCATAGCAAGAACCTGGAAACAACCTAGATGTCTCTCAACTGAAGAATGGATTAACAAACTGTGATATATCTACACAATGGAATACTATTCAACAGTAAGAAAAATAGATTTCCTAAAATTTGCAGGTAAAGGGATGGCTTGGAGAACATCATCCTGAGCGAAGTCTCACAACCTCAGAAAGATAAGCAGGAGGTG
Organism: Sigmodon hispidus; assembly: GCA_004025045.1. Lineage (NCBI taxonomy): Eukaryota > Metazoa > Chordata > Mammalia > Rodentia > Cricetidae > Sigmodon > Sigmodon hispidus. Next base: position 21,285 of record PVIH01018204.1, on the reverse strand, counting down.
TACTCACTCATTAGTGGTCTCTAATCAAGCAAACAAGATAAATGCCAAGCATGCCCAAGCTCGAAACTACAAACACTAATCAGCTTGGCATCAGAAACACACTGGACTGACTCCTTGGATCCAACTCCCCCAGAGGTTAACCTGACTCACTCTTGAGGGAGAGGGGAGAAAACTGGATCTGCCAGGAGTGGAGACTGAAATAAGCAATATTGGGTCAGTTGCACCTTGTCACATTCTACCGAGCCCAGGGAGTGGATGGAGAGTTATGGAAAAGAAAGAATGACCTGATGTGGCAGGAGTAGGAAGGAACCTTGAATAAGGATATAGAAGGATAGAAAGTGTGAACTCTTTGTTGAAAATAATAATAATAACAATAATAATAAAAAGTATACAGCAAAAAAATTTGCAGAATTGAGCAATCAGAGACAATTGAATAGCAAATATTCTTTGTCATTAAGATTCTATTAATTTTTATGAACTCTGCAAAATTCCTACAATGGTTTAGCTTCATTGAATTTGTAAAATTCAGGCAAAAAACTCTATTGTTGATATACTAAAGTTAAGATTTCAAAACCTGGAACCAAGTTTACATCTGTCTTTCATACCAGTAAATATATTACAAATTTATTAATTATTTTTGGACATAGAACATGATGGGAAGAATACAAATAAAGTAGAGATCTGGGAAGATCCCATGGGTTTATGAATATCAAAAGCAGCTCTGCATAAAATGATGAAACTGTAGTCATTTGATGTGACTGAAAAATTATGAAATACTACTACATTTGCATGCCAGCATGTCTATCATAATGATTTGGGTGATAGAGGAGGTAATTTCAGCTCACTATGGGTGATTCTGCTCTTTGTGAGTGATGGTTTATAGTGCTATAGAAAAGCAGCATGAACAAACAATCTTTACCATCTTTTAAAAATGTACCTTCAAAATAATGATTAGTAAGTGTATATTGCTTGTTTCGTGGGCACTTGACTTACTGAGATATATGCTAGTCAGCTATGCAGAAGCAACAACATCAATAACAAAAGAGAAGCAGCCAATATGAGTATAGGGGCAAATTGTAGAGTAAGTCATCCAGAAGTCACAACATGTAATGTCACCATCAGAATCTGGAAGATTTGAGGAATATAGTGTCTACAGGGGAACCATGCAATAATTGTGCACTACAAGCAAAGTGTCTAGAGCTCTGTGTAACATTCATTTTCTTTCTCATTTTCAGAACAAAGAAAATCTTTCATTTTTAATATTATGTAGATTTTGGTGATTAGGAGTTGAAATGCTTGTGATTTTATGTGATTAAAACATACTTCAAAATATTTTAATGAGTTATATACATTAATATTTGTTTACAATAATATTTAATTTATGTTCCTGAATAGCTTGCATTCATGAAACTGTGTTTAACAGCTATATGTATAACACAATTTAGACCACATAATTGCTTAATCTAGAACTGAAGTGATGATGCAGATGGTTGTGAGTTGTGATGTGGGTACTTGAGCCTTTAGCAAGTTCAAGAAGAGACTACATGGTGGGATTATGTTTTTCTATTATACAAATAACTCTTCTTAAATATTACTTTAATGTCATGCTGATAGTTCACATAGGTGGGAAGTAAGTGTGCATACAGAAATCATAGGAGGATAATTTTTTAATTTGGAGATACAGAGCAGTGAAGATGCAGAGGAAGCATAATGAAAATATTGGACTGGAAATAAAAGTTGCCTTGCCACAAAGCTAAGCAAAAATAAAAGTATGGGCTAACTTAAACTGTAAGTTTATCAAATAATGATTCTAAACCATAGAACATTCTGTTTACTATGTATTAATTATATCCTCCTATGTCTACATTGGGAATATTATTTTAAACCAAAGATTAGTTTGGACCTACAGATTTTCACCTATAGACCATCATGTGTCTTTTGATTCTAAACCACACAACACCAGCTGTATACCCTTATTATCTTGTCCAACTGTGTTTTCCTTTGTAGGTGGTGTATGCTTGTTTTAGACTGCAAATCAGTAACTCATTGTCCCGTTAAACTATGTGAGAGAGAACACACACCATTGACAAGCACCTCAGACATAAGAAAAAACAAGTAAATATAACTACTGCAATGCACAACACTCAAATTTGATGTCTAAGTTACATAATAGACAGCACAGTGACATGAGGCTTTAATGAACCCTATGTTTCTTTTCAGAGCTTCATCATAGCCACATCATGATATTAGAAAAATCTGAGAGTATCAATTATTGATACATGTACCTGGGTTGATCTCTCAGCATGTACACAATATTATGGGTAATTTTTTGTTTATACTAACTTTTTTCTTTCTTTTTTTATGTTTTAGGAAAGAAAATGTCAAAAAAATCATTTAAATAAGGAAAAAATATTTCAGTGGATTGAAAAATTAACAATATACTGTGCAAAAAAAGATGACAAAAGTTTCATTTTGCTATCCCCACAACAAATCTATTTAAAAAATATTTATCTAATAGAATTTGACTAGACAATAGATTCATAATGAAACTAAAGTAACATCAAGATGAGGAAATGAGACTGGGAAGTGAATGGTGAAGAAGGAGAATGGGACTTGAATATGAGCAAAGAATATAAGGAAATACATTCACTTCCTGGGTATAATGGCCCTAGTTTTATTTGTGCAACAAACATGATTCACATAGAAAATACATAACCTAGAACTTATCATAACTGCAATTAGAAAAGTGTCCCTTTTATGGAAAGAACTCACCAACTGCTTCTGCCATCACTAAAAAGTTGTACATACAAATAATTGTACTTGGAATGATTTTAGGTGATGTCTGCATGAACAGTGTGCATTAACATTATTTTATTTTTATTTCAAAAAGATTTTGTTCATATTTACACTTCTCCCTGTCCGTTGTATCCTGCCTATTCTTTCTCAACCTCTTCTCATTCAATTTCCCCACTCATTACCCTAGGAGAATGGGAATTCTCAAGGTGACTAAGGTCTGTCTGTACTATATAGTTCAATTAGGTCTGAGATCCTCACCCCATATCAAGTCTGTATTAGATGGTCAACTGTACAAAATGAGCTCTACTTCTTCAGTTTATTAACTAGTAATATTGGATTTTTACCACAAGAGTCTCCACAGACTGCATATGATGTTTGATTGTTTCCATTTAGAGGGTATATGTTCATTTAATGAAGATTTCTCACTGTTACTTCATTGTTCATGAAGAAACATGCATTGACTCAGAAACTAGTTATATTATAACCAGTGAGAGAAAAATGCGCTGGCTTTAGAATAGGAGTCTACAGCCTAAAGGTACACCTGATTCAGTATTGATATTGGGGGTGGGGGAAACTAGATCTGCAATGAGTGGAGGCTGAAGTAAGCAATATTGGGACAGTGGGACCTGTGGACTTCCTTCCACACACTGGGGGGAGGGGGATATTGTGGAGAAAAGACAATGACATGATATGGTGGGGGGAAGGAATCTTGTATAAGGTTATACAAAGAAAGCAAGCATGAGTTCTTTTTTCTTTATAATAGTAAAACTAACAATAATAATAAAATATAAAGCCAACATTTTACCAAATAAAAAAAAAATTGTCAATACTTGCGCAGTAATAAGTAAGCAAATTTGAGTTTCTTTAGAGGAACTTTAAGCTAAAAAGGCCAAAGTTAAATTATCTGCCTCTTCATTTGTAGGCTATTGTTTTGTACCCAAGAGAGAAAGGTACTCCTTTTCAGTCTTTGTTCACACCAATTTTTTCTTCTAAAATCTTCACTTACTGAAAGCATTCCTTTTGGGGTTTTTTTTTTTGGGTTTTTTGAGCAAAAGAGACTTGTTGAGATGTTCTTTTAGTCAGGACTGAGCAAGGTATATAAGGAGTATAAAAAAACAAAAGAATATTATTGAAACATCCTTTAGGGTATTGAGAAAGGCAGAGCAGAATAAGTTACAAGTTGCCAGAGTGAGAATTTATTACAATTTTGCTTTAAAAGAGTGAGACAAAATGTAACAACTTGAGTCTAAAGAAGAAGAGATCTGGTGGGAGGACCCATTAAGAAGGGCAGAACAAAGTTTGTATCTAGCAGCTTTCCAGGAAAATAACATAATTTCAATATCCTCCAAGGAGACTACACCACATGACACCCTTGCTTCATATAGTGTCTGACTTCCTAAACTCTCAGGATATCATTTCCAATGAACTTGAGATGATTTATTGTAGTTCCATCCTTCAGTGCTGTCCCTACCTCTCCAGGTATAGCTGTACTTTGCAAACAGTATACATTTCACCCAAGAGTTTTGATGTTCCATTGCAACTGCAGCTGTCAGAGCTGTCTTGGTAGTTCTAGGTATAGACTGACATGAAAATTGTCATGGTAACTGTCACTCCCATTCTAGAGTTCTAACACTCATTTCATAGGTAGGTAACTTCCACATTTATATAATGGAATCTGTACTGTCTATAACATTTTAATAGTATAGCACATTATAAGATTTATAAAATCTAATCCACTCAGTTATACATAATTAATAAATGGTCAGATAAAGAAATCAGAAAAATCACTAAACTTTTTATATCAAAATTAGGAAAAGATTACTTTGAGATATCTAATATGACAACTCCAAGACGTGATAGACAAAACTGTTATTTTTTTAAAAAAATATTTCAGGAAATGAAAAGAATTCTAAATCTAATCCTTAAGTAGGACTCACATAATTACTATGGCATTCTTTCCACAAAAAAATTCAGATTCAATGCAATTTATACCCAATACATTACATGTTTCCAAAATAACAACACTTGGCTTTATATTGAAAAACAAAAAATCTGTGATAACTGTTATGAGCAACCTTGCCAGCAAGGATAGCGCAACACCCAGGATCTTCTTTCAGTAGTTTATTTTGGACATTTACAATTGTTCTCTCTTTGTTCTTCTCCCAAGGAAAACCACGCAAAGTGACTAAATACACTCAGGGCATCCAATCCCAATAAGCACATGGGCACAGTTTATAGGTCCACATACACAACAGCAAAACACACCCCAGGCTCAAGACAAATAAGGAGTTGCTCATCAAAAGATAGCACTCACTCACCAGGGGTGGAGGCCAGAAGTTAGCAGCATCTTTAGGGCAGAGCAGCAGGCAGCTCTCTACAGCTCTCCCTTATTTAATAACTAAAAAATCAAGCAAAAGCAGTGGGCAAGAGCAGAGGCCTAATTCCCATTTTGCAAGAGGATTTGTGCTATCCTTAATCCAAGTATCATCCACTCAGACAGGGACAGACCTGTCTGGCACTCATTTTTATGAGGACAGGATAGTGGGTGCCAACCTGTATGCAATTAAGCATGGTCTTCATGAAGCCTTACATAGGCAAAACCATGTGCAGTGCTTTGCCTCACAACCCATGCCAAACACTACTCTTTCAAGGCAGCAAGCCAAACATGTGACGGCTGTCCCGCCTCAATGGTGGTGAAGGACTGAACAATCATGGCCTTGCTCCTGTACTATGTGAATCTCATTTTGCAGATGTACCACAGGAAAATCAGAAATATCAGCAACATCAAGCCAGCCAGAGCACCTATTCCTACCTATTCCTTCAGATGATTGAGGGCGATGGACATCAATCTCATCAATCCTAACAAACTCCAGGGTCCACTGGAGTTGAATTCACAGCAACTATTGCAATGCTCAACTTCTCCATGATCCCCTCAAATTCACCTGACCAATTTCCTTTAAAATAATCTGACACAACTTTAGACAAATTTGCAGCATTGAAAAAATTTTCATACTGAATAGAAGTCACACATAGGGCCTGATACTTCCATACACATCCCAACTGAGCCATCTGCCAGGGGACATCAACCTCCTCTTGCACCAGGTCAATCCTTTGATTAATTAGCATTAAACCACCTTTAAGTTGAGCTGAAACACACCTTTGCACATCCTGGGCATGAGCCACACTGGCAGACAGGTTGTTAAGTGTAGAATAAAAGGATTTTGTCTCATAAAATTCTTTCCTGCATAAGTTTCATTAATATGAGTAGTAATAAGGGGCAAAAAGGTACACAATCTCTTACTATCTAACTAGGCTGATGACCAGGACTGCCACCCATGCCAGGGCCAATCCTCACCCTCAAAGTCAGCATAACGATAGGGGTCCCATTTGGGGTATCTGGGCAAAAAGGCAGTATCATTATCAAAGGAATCTCTCACTGGACAGACAACTGAAAACCAGGTGGCATTCCAAGGGTCCAAATCAGAGTGAACAGCATTTCCTGCACTCGGGGAATAAACAAACCACACAGCTGACTGATTATAGAGTAAAATGCATGGGGAAAGCTGCAAGCGGTTGACAACAATTTGAAAGCATAGGGAACCTTTCAACGTAAAATTCCTACTTTCTCCCAAGCTAGCTATTTCAGAATCATAAGGAACATGAGGTAATGCTAGCTCCCTATTTGTGGTAAACAACTGTTGAAAAAGGTGGTCATCATACTGTATGAGCAGAGGTTTCAGGAACACCAACACTATCCCCCACCTCAGCTCCTTCTTCCCCTGTTGACATTCAGGAGCATAATCAGGGCTATCACCAGCATCCTCTGCAGCCTTGCCAGCATCATACTTTTCATTTCGGACCTTCCTGGTTAGCCATTCTGGTACCCACACTGGATCTTGCCTGTCCTGAGGAAATACACAAACAGAACCTCTCGCATGGAAAAAGATATCAAATATTATCAAAAAAGATACAGAAAATATTAATAAGTAAAACATTGTATTTATTATGAGAGTAGAGAAATTTATATGCCATATGTAGGAATATTTTGATTTTGTTTCACAAATTATTACAAATAACTCAAAATAGGTTTATTGAGTCAGGTGAATCTTGTTGTCAATGAATTTATCACACACTCATTTCTTCTATGGATTTACCACTTTCAGTTTATTTATAGTATTAAGATTTTACATCATGTCATCATGGTTTACAAATCCCAGTGCTCACAAACACACACACACACACAAACACAGAAAATGTCTGTTTCTCTTTCTTACTCATTTGCTTTATATTGGCCTTTGAAGGTCATTTTAGAAAAAAAAATATTTACAAAAACAAAGATAGAGACTTTTTATAAAAGAGATGTTTATTTAAATAGGTTAAATGTGCTTAACTTAAAAAGATAAATAATTAATTATTTTTTTCAGTATGATGTGAGATGTTGAAAATCTTAAATCCCATCAAAACCAAAGAAAAAAATTAAATGACAATAGTAAAGTGAAGTATAAGCTAACAAATTTTAAAATATAAGTATAAAGATGAAAACAGCCTGCTTCCTGGTTAGTCCCTCACAACACTTTTTGTAACATTAAAACGTTTAAAATTTTTAATACATAACTATTGTATATGACATATCTATTCTGCAGCATGGAATTTTGTAAATTATTTGGTAGATATAGGTTTTTTTGTTATTTTGTGCTTATTGTTTGGAATATGTAGTATTTACTGTGAGCAGCAGTCAAGGCAATTTTTTTGCCCAACACAAAATTATTTAGCAAAAAATGGATTCTCAAGGTGCAGTTTCTTTAATGCCAAATATCATCTTGGGAAAGAAACAGAGGTGAACCTAATTGTATATCTTACAGTCAAATTTGAAAATAAAACAATTAAATGTCAGATGGTCTACATTTATAAGTGTTTAATACTGTTTATTTATTAGATATATTTTATTATATATTTAAAATACTTAATTAGCATGACTATAACTTAAAAAACATAGGTACCAATGCCCAGTGGTTTTTATCATCTTACTTATACAAGAGATTAAGACTTATAATTGAAGACTATCTACAACGAAAAATGTAAAATTTTGGGACAAACACTCTATGTATAAATGACAATCATATAAAAATTTAATATATGTGGAAATATGTATACAGGAACAGCAAAAGCCCATGGTGTCTATGGCAAATGGATATCACATAGCTTCAGAGACAAAGGATCAAATGAATATCACACAGCTTCAGAGACAAAGGATCAGAGGTCCAGAGTGACATTGGAGGTAAGCAGGTTCCAGCATCTGGGACTCCCAAGAACCTCATCCTTGAGGACTGAGACACAGTCCCAGATTTGACCTCATGACAAGGCATGCCCTACACAAAGTGTTGGAAGAACTTTCCACAACAATCTTGAAATTCATATCACAGAGTTCCAGATTCCACTTCCAAGGCAGTCTACATCATCAGAGAGATAGGACATCTTTGTTAACTACATGATCCCATGGTGTACAGGGCATAGTGGGAGTCAGGTGGCTATAGACAGCAGGGTCCTGTTGCCTGTCTAGTGTAAGTAATCATGCAAGCTCCCTGTCAGGTGCAGAAAAGAGACACATAACACCTGTAGTCACAACTGACTAAGATTGCACTAAGACATGACAATAAGTGAACCAAAGAAGCAGAGGAAAGATAAAAGTGAAAGAATACATATAACAATATAAGGAACTATAAGGCAACAACGGAAGACATTGATGCTTTTAAACATCAAGAAATGAAGAGAGCAATGAAGAGAAATCTGAAGAAAAAAATTAAAAAAAAATCTTTATAAATAATACAGAAGAATCAAAAGAGGATATGATATGTCCCTTAAAGAAATAGAAGAAAAAAATGGAAGAAATGAACAAGTATTGGATGAAAACTAGAATTGCAAAATGCTACAAATTAAAGATTCATTTCAGAAATTAAAATTAAAATTGAAATAATAATGAAGGCACACAAAGAGGCAAGGGATGAAAGAAAATCTGCAGAAATAATTTTGCAGTACAGATGTAAGCATGATAAAGAGAATTTAAGAGATGGAAGAGAGAATACTGGAGTCCAAGATTAATTAGTGGAAATAGACAAATCTCTGAAAGAATACACCAATACCATAAAAGACATTACACAAAATGCTCAAGACAATTGTGACACATGAAAAGAGCAAACCTAAGAATAATAAACATAGAAGAAGGAAAAGAATACCAGCGCAGAAACCTAGATAATGTGTTCAATAAAACCAGGAAGAAACTTCCCCAACCTAAAGAAGGATATGCCTATAAAGATAGAAGAAGCTAACAGAATACTAAATAGGTTAGACCCCACAAAAAATCTGCACATGACATAATAATCAAGCCACAAAACATACCAAACAAATAAAAAATATTAACATCTACAAGGAAAAGACCCAATTTACCTATAAAAGCAGATCCATCAGAATAATGCCAGACTATAAATTAGAAAAAGTTAAAGCAAGAAGATCCAGGACAGAAGTTATCAGACACTGATAAGATATGCCTGCCAACCCAGATATCAATACCCAGCAAAATTATTAATTATCCTAGATGGAGTAAGCATGATATTTCATGATAAACACAGGTTCAAACAATTACTACACACAAATTCAACATTTCCGAAATCTCTACAGGGAAAACTCCAAACTAAGAAAAGGAGATACATGCATGAAACATCTAACAATACATAATAACACAAAAGAAAAATGCTAAGAATCAAAACACCCACAAACTACCACCAAAAACTATAGGTCATAACTTTCAGTGGTCATTAGTATCCCTCAATACAAAACAATTTAATTCACTTACATAAAGAAATACACTAACAAGATGGATACAAAAACCAAAACCAAACTTCTCCTGCATTCCTCTACTCTAAAGAAAAACATAAGGTCAGAGTGAAAATTTCAGATCAGACTATCCATATAATATTTCCAAAAAATCAAGCTATTATTGCAATCCTAATATCCAACAAAAAAGACTTCAAACAGAAGTCAATTAAAAGAGATCAGCATTTAAATTACTTTTTTTCCCTTTGGAAAACTCAATCAAGATGAGATGAGATTTTAATCCTTAATATTTATTTATGCACCTAATATAAGGGCACCTACATATGTAAAAGGAACACTACTAAAGATCTAATCCAGAATTGCCAAAACAATTTTGCTTACAAAATAAATAAATAAATAAACCTCAGAAGGCATTATTATCCCAGACTTTATGTTATACTGTAGAAATTCAGTAAGTAAAACAGCATGGTACTGGCATGAATACAGACTTGGGGATCAATGGAATTGATTTGAAGATCTAGGCATCAACACAAAAGCCTATAATCAATTGAGTTTTGACATACAGACTCATAATATTTGATGGAAAAAATAGTATCTTCAACAAATTGTGATGGCATAAATAATGACTGTGTACTGAGAAGTGCAAATAGATCCAAGACTATCATCCTGCACAAAACTCAAACTCAAAGTGTTTCAGATCCAAAGCTGTTCAGTGGATTGTGGTTTGTAACTTGGGCATTCATTGCTTTTTATTTAAAGGTCAATAAGCAGGGAATATATCCCTTATTTATTCTTCTGTGTTTGTGATGTATGGGTCAGGAATATATTCTCTACTTTTAGCCATTTACCTATGAATTTTAGGATATCTTTTTTTCTGAATGTTGAGTAGAATACCATTGTGTACACGTACCACAATTTTTTGATCCATTCTTCTATTGAGGTGCATTTAGGTTGTTTCCAGGTTCTTACTATTACAAACAAGGTTGCTATAAACATAGTTGCACTAAAGATTTTGGGAGAGCAAATGTGCTACTTATGGTTTATGCCTAAAAGAGATATTGCTGAATCCTTGATTCATTGATTCTTAGTTTTTTTGAGAAATACCTATATTGTATTTCAGAGAGCATAAACAAGTCTACACTTCCTTCAACACTTCCATCCCATCACTCCACATTCTCTCCTGCATAGACTGTCCTCTGTACTATTAATCTTACCCATTCTTATTGGTGTTAAGGTGATAGCCTAATGTTACTTTGATTTGCTTTTCTCTGATGGCAAAGATGAGAACTTTTTGTAGATCCCTTCCAGCATTTGCAGTTCTTCTCCTGAGAATGTACTATTTTAGCTCTGAACCCTTTTTTTAAATGCATAATTTAGGTTTTGGGGCTTTAGTTTCTTGAATTCTTCATTTTATAAATGAATCCTCTGTAACCTGGTTGGTTATGAAAATATTTTTCCCACTCAGTAAGGTGTCATTTTTTCTTTTTGACAGTGTCCTTGCTCTTGAAGAAGCTTCTCAATTTCTGCAGGTCTAACTTATATTTGTTGTTCTTAGTGTCTGTGCTACTGGTGTTATATTTAGGAAGTGGTCACCTGTGCCAATGCCATGGTGAGTATATTGTCTTTTTTCTAACAAGTTGAGGAAGGCTGGGGTTTATTTTGATGTCTTTGACTCACTTGAGTTTGAATTTTGTGCAGGGAGATAATCTTGGATATCTTTGCATTTTGAACACCCTGCCATTCACCTATGCCTACACCACTTGTTAAAGGTACTATATTTTTTCTTTTGAATATTTTTTAACTTTTTGTCAAAAATCTGTTGTTTATAGATGGGGTGGTTAATATCTGGGTCTTCAAAATAATTCCATTTTTTAACACAATTCTGTTTTATGCCCTTACCCTCTGGTTTTATTACTGTAGCTCTATAGTATATGTTGAATATGGGGATGGTGATATATCTTGAGGTTCTTTTGTGGAGCAAAATTGTTTTAGGAATCCTAACTTGTCCATTATTCAAAATGAACTGGAGTATTTTTACTTCATGTTTTGTGCATAATATGTTGGGATTTTTATGAGAATCTTTAGATTGTTTTGGTAAGATTCCCATTTTTACCATGTTGTTTCTTCCTCACCAGGACCATGGAAGATCTTTCTATGTTGGTTGTTGTTGTTAAACTCTAACTTTATCCTATGTTGGCCCACATGTTACAAAGAATTACTCCTATTTTTTGAATCAATTAATATTTGCTTAATGACTATGTAGACAATTTTAGAAAAAGTTCCATGTGGGTGTTGAGAAAACATATATTCCTTTGTGTTTTTGATTTTCATGTATCTCATTAGGGTCACTTGAAATAGATATTTATTTATATCTCTTATTCCTTTGGTATATTTCTGTCTAGTAAATATAAACTTTGGTGAAAGTGGGTTAGTGAGGTCTGCCGCTATTATTTTCTGGAGTTTGGTGAGTGTTATATCCTTTAGTAACATTTTTACATAGGTAATTTCTGCATGTTTTAGACTTATAAATGTTTAGTAGTGACACTCTATATTGACAGTTATTTTTTAATGTGGTGAAGAAGTATTGTTCACCCAAAACTGTTTAGATGGATTTTATTTTGACATTTTTATTTAGATATCAAAATGGCTATACCAGCTTGTTTTAGGTTTATTTTATTAAAAAGTCTTTTCCCAACCACTTACCCTGAGTCTGTTTCTTCATTAAATTGAAGATTGTATCCTTTGTGCATCTGTAGCCTAGATTCTCTTTTTGTGTTTACTTTGTTAATCAGTGTATTTAAAAAGAACTGTTGTTCATTTCACATATGACTTTGTTAGGAATAACTTCCTTCTCATAGTTACTTCAAAACCAATTACAATCACTTGATCAGTGCTTGTCTTTATGACTATTCACCATGTTAATGGAAAATCCCAAACACTTTATATTTTTGAAACTTTTTGGAGCAAAGGAGAGAAGAAAGACTGACTAGGATGGTTTAAGAGGGGGAAGTGAGTTTGAACAAGGGAATATATGGATACAAAATGAGACTTAACTCTAAAATTAGTAAATGCAAATACCTCACTGTTCTAAAATATTAATTTGTTCTTATTATTAGAATATTGCCAAGTTCCTTCAAAAACATGTAAATCTAAATCAGCTTTTAACATAAAAAGAAGGTATTGGAACATGGAACATCAATATATTGATCACATTTTTATACAAATTACTTTAAAAAATATAAAATATGGTGGATCTGGATATAAGAAAAACGGTGGGCAAATTTAGAATTAACTATTTCTACAGTTCAAGGGCCATGAAGTAGCCAGTGCCTAATGGAAATGTCTAAGGACTACACCCTTATTTTGAAATACTCATGGGGAATCCTGAGCTAATACCTTCCATTATTACATCATTTGTTTCCACCATTCCTTTCTTACTAGTTCCAAAGCAGTGAGTGTTCTGTTGGGCTGATCATTGGGAGACAGCTGAATCAAGACACTTTGTTTCTTCAAGGACAAACGAACATTCATCCATCTTTTGGTTAGAGGTTGGTATCTCTAAGCATTACCAGGTAACATACAAAAACTAGAAGTCTGTATAGAGCACACATTTCTTTGTACTTTTTGTTGTTGTGGTAGTAATCCTCAATTCTCAGTAATGGGTTCTGATATACATTCTTCTGTCCAGTGTATCAGGGATATAATGGACTACTGTGATTCTAATTTTAAGGAAAACAATATACATCTAATCTTCATAAAATTCAATTTTAACCAAAGCCTTTGAGATACACTCAATAAAGATATGGCTTAAATATTTTGAGGGATTATTTTACCACCGTCTCTGAAGAATACATCTCACTTTATATTATTCATTTAAAGAACAAAACTCTTTCTAACATAAAAATCACACAAATTAGCCATTCTAACTTTTTGTAAACTGAGTAGAAACAATATTTATAGATTTGCTAATTACAAAATAACCATATCATTATACTTTATGTAGTCAAATCTACTTTACTATGATAAATGACTTCAGAGACCACAGTATAAATACTTTAGATTGTCATTTGCATGATGTATCCTCTACAGTAAAAATATGTATTTAGAAGATAAAATATAAAAGGAGGAAGATGGGAAAAAAGATCTTTATGGGAAGAGCTCACAGAAAAGATAGTGGGAATTAAAGTCAGAAAATATAATGCTAATCTTTATAAGAAGATCACCTTTGGAATGGTATGAACATAAATTTAATTGGAGAACATATCTTGAGAGACATAAAATGCATCATTTTATTAAAAAGAAACATAGATTGTTTTATTAATTTTTTTTTAAATTTTCTCTTCCATTTGAGGATTGAGTAATACCAACAAAAACACTATATACTAATTTCAATTTCAAATGTCATAACTTTTGTTTGTACTGCTTTTTCAAGACATTTATAAATGAAGCCTACTGTTGTTTTAGGCTCTCCATCCACTCTTTGAGGCATTTCAATAGAAGTTTAATTTATTTTACATATTACCCACAGTTCATCTTTTCACAAATAATCCCACTTTTATCACTGTGCATATCAAATACTATTTCAAAATGGTAAGTCTTCCCATAAATAATCAACAATTCCTGATATATTAAGTAGTGAAAAGACCTAACCACTTCTCCCTCCATCAAGGTAGTAAAAGATGTCCCTACTTTGGTAATACACTATATTAAACAATATTATGCAGGAAGAATATATATATATACTGCTCCCACCTCAGGGGTTTCTTCAAATAAATTAAGCTACACGAAAGTATTTCACATACAGAGGGGTTAGTTATGACTCATTAAGGCTCCACAAATGTCAGTCAAATGTTTGTTAGTTTCCAGTTGCTCTATTTAGATATATATGTTATTTCGCTTTGATGATTATTTCTTGCTATATCATAAAATTCTTCTCCATTTTGACTAGTCTCATTGAGATTGAAAAGGTGTTTGGCTGTAGACCTCTAGGTCTGTTTTTTATCAGTTACTGGATCAAAGCTCTATGAAGCATTTTATGGTATATACTAATCCAATAATCATTAGAGTCAGCATATAACTTTCTCTCCACAATTGCTTGTTGCTCCTAACAAAGGTAATTTTTGTGTACCCTAACCTTAAACCTAACCCTAACCTTTGAGATATTATTCCACTTTAATTCAAATTATATTTAATTTTAGTGTTTTCATAACATTTCATGTTTTCTAGACTATTTTGTTATGACTTTTTTGGTTTTAGCTACATCTTTGACTATTCAATTTTTATTATAAATTTTTTATTGCAGTGCTTTTTCTTCTGTCCCTTTCCATTTATTTTAGTTAAGTTTGATTCATCTATTTCATTATGCTTGTTTAGATTTTTTTTATCAATCAATTCTTTTTATTATTATGAACAAAGTAGTTACACTATCTATCCTGTATATCCTTATTCTAGGTCCTTTCCCCCTCCCAAAACATCAGGTCATTCTCTCTACTCCACTATTTCCCATCCCCTCAATGGGCAGGCAGCATGCAGTCCCAAGGTCCCATTGTTGCAATATAGCTTAGTCCAGTCCCCACACTTGGCAAATCCAGTTTTTTCCCCACAACCTCAAGACTGAGTCTCAAGTTCCTGTATAGGGAGTGAGATTCAATTAGTCAGTCCAACATGTTTCTGATGCCAAGCTGTTCAGTGATTGTGGTTTGTAACTTGTGCATGCTTTGCTTTTGGATTGTTGGTTTGTTAGTTTCAAGTTCACTAATGAGTGAGTACATCTCTTGCTTATACATCTGGTTTGTGATACCTCGCTTAGAAGGATAACCTTTAAATCCATATATTTGCCTACAAATCATTTTTTTTCTTACTACTGAGTAGTACTACATTATGTAGATATACCATTGTTTGTTAATTAATTCTTTATTTGAGGACCATCTAGGTTGTTTCCGTGTCCTTGCTATTACAAATAATGCTGCTAAGAAATTAGTTGAGCTAATTCCTTTAGAGTATGACTTTGAATCTGTAGGGAATACATGTAGAAATGGCATTACTGGTTCCTTAGGAAGATTGATTCTCAGTTTTCTGAGAAACCGCCATACAGAATTCCAAAGTAGCTGAACAAGATTACACTCCCACCAACAATGGAGGAGTGTTCCCCTTGCTCCCCATCAACTCCTGCATAGGCTGTCCTCTCTGTCTTTTATCTTATCCAATCTAAGAGGTGTCAGGTGATATCTCAAAGTTGCTTTGTTTTTCATTTCTCTGATGGCTAAAGATGATGAGCACAGTATCACGTGCCTTTCAGGCATTCATAATTCTTCTGCTGAGAATTCTCTTTTTGGATCTAAACCCCATTTTTGATTGAGTTATTCAAGGTTTTGGGCTGCAGACACATGAGTTCTTTATATATCATAGATATCAGTCCTCCTTCACTTATAGGGTTAGTGAAAACCTTTTCCCATTCTGTAGGCTGTCGTTTTTTCCTTTTGACAGTGGCCTTGGCTTTACAAAAGCTTCTTAGCTTCTGGAGATCCCACTTACTGATTGTTGTTCTTAGTGTCTGTGCCAATGGTGTTATATTTAGGTAGTGGTGACCTGTGCCAATTTGTGGAAGTGTTTTTACCACTTTTTCTATCAAGTTTAAAGTGGCTGGGTTTGAGTTGAAGTCTTTGATCCACTTGGATTTGAGTTTTGTACAGGGTGACAGGATCGAATCTATTAGCATTTTTCTATATACTTCCCTCCAGCTATGCAAGCACCATTTGTTATATATACTATGTTTTTAATGTTTTATCCATTGTGTATTTTGGGCCTCTTTGTCAAAGATCAGTTTTTCATCAGTTTTTGTTTTAACGCCCAGATCCTCAATTCTACTCCATTGATCAACAAGTCTGTTTTCATGACAGTAGCAGGCTGGTTTTATTTATGTAGCTCTATAGAATGTCTTGAAGTCAGGGTTGGTGATACCTCCTGAGGTTCTTTTGTTAAGTAAAATTGTTTTGGCAATCATGGCTTTCCTGTTATTCTGAATAAAATTGAGTATTGTTCTTTCAAATTCCAAAAAATATAGTGTTGTCATTTTAATGGGCAGTACATTGAATTTTAGATTGCCTTTGGTAGAATTGCCATTTGTCCAAAGTTGATCCTACCATCCAGGAACATTGGAGAGCTTTACATTTTCTGATATCCTCTTCAATTTCTTTCTTCAATGATTAAATATTTTTGTCAAATATGTCTTTTGCTTCTTTGATCTTAGTTACTCCAAGGAATTTAATATTATTTGCAGCTATTATGAAGGGTAATGTTTCACTTATTTCTCTTTCAGCTTTTCAATATTTAGTGTATAGAATGCTACTGATTGCTTTGAGTTACTCTTGTATCCTGCTCCAGTGCCAAATGTGATTTTCAGCCATAGAAATTCTTTGGAAAAATTTTGTGGGACACTTATGTATACAGTCATATAATCTGATAATAGAGATAGTTTCACTTCTATCCCATTAATCTCGTTTCATTCTTTTATTGCTTTGGCTAAAACTTTGAGAACTATATTGAATCGATAATGGGAGAAAGGACATCCTTGTACAAATCCTTGATTTTAGTTGGATTGCTTTGAGTTTTTCTACATTAAGTTTGATATTGAGTATCAGCTTTTTGTAAATCACATTTATTTTATTTAGGTATTCTCCTTGTATTCCTGATCTCTCCATTGCTTTAATCGTAAAGGAGTGTTGGATTTTGTCACAAGCTTTTTCAGCATGTAAGGATATTATCATGTGGTTTTCTTCCTTTAGTTTTTTTATATAATGGATAACATTTACGTTTTTTTGTATGTTAAACCAGTCTTGTACTTCTGGGATGAAACCTATTTGGTCATGGTGGATGATATTTTTTATACATTATTTATATGGTTTGCAAAAATTTTGTTGAGAATTTTAGCATCAGTATTCTTGAGGAAGATTGGTCTGTATTTCTCCTTCTTGGTTGTGTCTTTGAGTAGCTTCAGTATTAGGGTAATTGTGGTCTCCTAAAATTAATTTGGCAATATCCCTTCATTTTCTACTGTGTGAAATAGTTTGAGGAGTAATGATAGTAATTCTACTTTGAATGTCTGGTATAATTTGACACTGAAACCATTTGCACCAAGGATTTTATTTTTGGTGTGGCTTTTAATGAGAGCTTCCATTTCCTTAAGGATTATAGGCTTGTTTAGGTAACTAATCTGATCTACATTTAATTTTGGTGGATGGTACCTGTCCAAGAAAGATGTCCATTTCTTCTAGGTTTTCAAATTTTGGGAATACAGATTTTCATAGTATGATCTGATAATTCTCTTGATTTCCTGGGAGTCTGTTGTTTTCTCCCCGTTCCTTTCTGATTTTCTTGATTTGGATACTCTTTCCCTGTGCTTTTATATTAGGTTGGCTAAGGACTTATCTATTCTGTAGAGTTTCACAAATGACCAACACTTTCATTCACGGATTTATTGTTATGTTCTATTTGTTTCAATAGTATTGATTTCAGTTATAATTTTGAATATTTCCTGCTGCCTACTCCTTCTATGTGAGTTTACTTCTAATTGTTCTAAAGCTTTCGCTGAGCTATTAGGTCTCTAGTGTAGGATTTTCTAGGTCTTTCACATAGGGAGCTAGAGCTTTGAATTTTCCTCTTAAGACTGTTTTCATTGTATCCCACAAGTTTATATATGTTGTGTATTTATTTTCATTAAATTCTAGGATGACTTTGATTTCTTTCTGAATTTCTTCCTTGACTCTGAGATGGTTCAGGTGATTGATATTTAGTTTTGATGATTTGGTAAGCTTTCTTTAATTTTTGATATTGTTGAACTCTAAATTTCAACCCAGGTGGTCTGATATATTGTATGGAATTATTTTCATTTTTTGTATCTTTTTATATGTTTTTTATTACCAATTATGTGGTAAATTTTGGAGAAAGGTACTTGTGGAGAAGAGAAATATGTATATACCTTTGCATTTGGGGAGAAGCTTCTGTAGATATCTATTAAATCCATTAGCATCATAACCTCTTTTTGACTCCTTATTTCTTTTCTGAGTCTCTGTTTGACCTATCCAGTGGTATTGAAGTCTTCCACTATTGGGTTTAGAGAATTAATTAATGTGGGATTTGAGCTTTAACAGTGGTTTTTTGTTTTTTTTTCCCATAGGTAGTTGCCCTTGTATTAGGGGCATAAATATTCAGCATTGAAATCTCCTGTTGACCAATTTTTTTCTCGTGATGAATAAGTAATGACCATCTTGGATCTTTTAATTGCTTTTAGCTTAAAGACTACTTTGTTAGATGTTAGGATGGCAATCCCAACTTTTTTCTTAAGACCATTTGACTGGAAAATATTTTTTTCAAACCCTAAGCTAATGTCTGTATTGTGGTTGAGGTGTGTTTCTTGTAGGCAACAGAAGTATGGTTTCTGTTGTTGTATCCATCCGGTTAGTGTGTGTCATTTTATAGGATAGTTGAGTCCATTGATATTAGCAGATGTTAGTGACCACTGATTGATATTTCCTGCCATTTTTGGTGGTAACATGTTTTCATTTCCTTTTTCTGGAATAAACTTCTGTGGTGTCAGGGATTGTTTGTGGTTTTGTGGTTGTATTTGGTGTCCTTAATATGGAGAATTCCCTCTAATACTTTCTGGATATTGTTTCAGTCAGACTTTGTCATGAAATATGTTCTTTACTCCATCCATTGTGATTGCTTGTTTTACAGGGTATAGTATTCAAGTTTGACAGCCATGCTCTTTTAGAGTCTGTATAACTTCTGAAGAGCCCTTCTAGCTTTCATTGTTTCCAGTAAATTGTCAGGTGTTATTCTGATGGATCTGCCTTCGTATGTAAGTTGACACTTTTCTCTTGCAGCACTCAAATTTTTTCTTTATTCAGTATGGTTTGTGGCTTGATTATTATGTGATGTATGACTTTTTTGGGGGATCATATCAACTTGGTCTTCTGCAAGTTTCTTATATATTTATAGATATTTCCTTCTTCAAGTTAGGAATGTTTTCTTCCACAATTTTATTGAAAACCTTATCTGTGCTTTGAGCTGGCGTTCCTCTCCTTCTTCGATTACTATTATTCTCAAGTTAGGTCTTTTCATTGTGTCTCAGATTTCTTGAATATTTTGTGTTATGGCTTTTTTGGTTTTAGTGTATTCTTTGATGGATATATCTATTTGAGCTACTGAGTCTTCCACTACAGAGTTTCTATCTTCTATCTCTTGAACTCATTTGTTATGCTTGTATCTTTGGTTCCAGCTTTTTTCTTCAGGTTTTCTATTTCCATCTTTGCCTCATTTTGTGCCTTTCTTATTGCTTCTATTTCAGTTTTTAGTCCCTGTCATGTTTCTTTTATTTTTTGGTTTACCTTTTCATGGTGTTCCTTCAAAGACTTGTTCATCTCTTCCAATTTTTTGATTATATTTTCTTCTATTTGTTTTTTATGTCTATATTATTTATTTGAAATGAAAATACATGTTTAAAATTTGTATTAATTATATATCCATTGTGAATATTATCAAACTCCCATGAAATACTTTTTCCCCTTTTACTACTATACTTATGTTTTTTTTTCTTTATTTTGTATTTATCAAAAAAAAACAGTAAAAAGAATTTTTTTTAAAAAAATGTCAGAGTTAACAATAACTATACAGAGGATAATAATCATAAGCATGGCTTATCAAGGGTGGAAATGCAAATAAGATTACTACACATATATTTTCTTTGTGTTCAACTTTCCCACTGAATTTTTTGTTTTTTTCCATCCCTGTATATCCTTATTGAAGGTCTCTTCCCCATCCCACCACATCTGATCATTTTTCTTCTCTGCAACTCCCCATCCCCTCCCTTGGCAGAGAGCCGACAGTCCTATGGTCACACTGGCCCAACAATGCTTGGATCAGTCTTCACTCCCGGCCAAATACAGTTTTATCCCCCCTCCCTCAAGAGTGAGTCAGGTGTTCCTATAGATGGACAGGGGTTTGAAGGGTCAGTCCAGGATAGAATTAAGGATCCAGACATTAATCCAAAAACCTATGAACACCTGATTTTTGACAAAGAGGCCCAAAACATTCAATGGAAAAAAGATAGTATATTTAACACATGGTGTTGGCATAACTGGAAGGAAGTGTGTAGAAAAATGCATATAGATCCGAGCCTGTCACCCTGCACAAAACTCAAATCCAAGTGGATCAAAGACCTCAACTTAACCCCAACCACTTTGAACTTGTTAGAAGAGAAAGTGGGAAATACACTTCTACAAATTGGCACAGGCCACCGCTTCCTAAATATAACACCAGTGGCACAGGCTCTAAGACCAACAATCAATAAGTGGGATCTCCCAAAGCTGGGAAGCTTCTGCAAAGCCAAGGACACTGTCAATAGGAGAAAACGCCAGCCTACAGAATGGGAAAAGATTTTCACCAACCCTACAAGTGACAGAGGACTGATCTCTAAGGTATATAAAGAGCTCAAGACTCCTTTATGATTAAAGCCCTGGAGAGATCAGGAATAAAGGGAGAATACCTAAATATAATTAAGGCAATTTACAAGAAGCCGACAGCCAGTATCAAACTTAATGGAGAAAAACTCAAAGAAAACCCACTAAAGTCAAGAACTAGACAAGGATGTCCTCTCTC
>PVIH01018203.1:0-39298 GCA_004025045.1 Sigmodon hispidus | reverse complement strand
CTAGAGGAACACCTGACTCACTCTTGAGGGAGGGGGGAAAGAACTGGATTTGGCCAGAAGTGGAGACTGATCTAAGCATTACTGGGTCAGTGGGACCATGGGACTGTCTGCTCCCTGCCCAGGGAGGGGATGGGGAGTTGCAGAGGAAAAAAATGACCAGATGTGTTGGGAGGGGGAAGAGACCTTGAATAAGGATATAAAGGGATGAAAAAAAAAAATTCAGAGGGAAGCTGGAGGAGCCATGAATCACAAAATGAATCAGGTGGTAGAAACTGAGTCAGGGAATCCTCTGATAAACAGTAAGAAAACTTTCAAGTTCAATTTATAATATTAGTACTTTATTTATTAATGTCAACAAACATTTCTGATAAAGAATGTGCTGATGTTTCAGGCTTTGAAAGTACATGTAAGGGTCCACTTTGTTCTGCCTATATCTTTCCTGTACCCATTTCAATAATGCTGTAAATTGCAAAACATGTAAATGAATGAATAAATAAATAAGATAAAACAAACAAACAAACAAAAAAAAAACCATAGGCAGTACAAATATTTACAACATTACCAGCATAATCCTACAGTTGTTGAAAATTTACTTTATGTAAGTAGAATTTGTAAAATTCTTCCTTTGTATCCTTTCCATTTCATTTATTGTCTTACAACAATGTTTCTATCACTTTTCTCCATTATCAACTCTCTTAACAAACTTCTGTATACTTTCCAATTTCAGTACTAAAATGGATGTCAGTTTTCCTCTTCTGTGTTCCTATAACACCATTTGTCTTTTATATCATTGATCACAATCTTGACTATAGATTATTATTATTATTGTCATATTATTTCTTTATTGTCTGTCTTGTTGGCAGGCTATGCATTCAGTTAAAATATTTATGCTACAAAGTATGCAAAAACACAGCCAAAAATGTGTCTAGTCAGAATATGAACTTACAATTCCTTTGAGATTCACAGGAAACAAATTTAACAATGAAAATGTTTGTTTTGACATTATGAAGAAATGTTTTATTTTTAAATTAGAAAAAAATGTCATGAACTAATAGGTTAAAGCAAAATTTAAGATTATATACCTAATATTATTTGCACTAATATATGCTTCATTGACTAGTTTTATTTCAATCTGACACAAACTAGAGACATCTAAGAGACAACCCCATTTTCTCAAGAAAATGTCTCCATAAGATCAGGCTGCAGGTAAGGCTGTAGGCATTTTCCTAATTAGTAATTGATATGGAAGAGTCTAGTCTATTGTGAGTGGAGACACTCCTGGGTTGGTGGTCCCAGGTTCTAAAGGAAATCAGGCTGAGTAAGGTTTGGGGAGCAAGCCAGTAAGCAGCACCTACCTATTCATGGCCTTTTATAATAGCTTCTGCCTCCAAGATCCTGCCCTGCTTGAGTTCCTGTCCTTATTGCTTTTGGATAATAAACTGTTACATGGAACTGTGAGTGAAATAAATCTTTCCTCTTAAGTTGTTTTTGATCATGGTGTCTCATCACAGTGACAGCTACATTAAGACACACATAAAACATATTTGTTTGCTTCTTATGACAAAAGTGCCTAACAAGCAGCCCAGTCAATGTGAGATGGGCAGTTTCAAGAATTTCCAAAAGTTCCAGACTATACTTGAGTCTTCGGTTATTATGCCTGACTCACTTTTATTATGGTGTTTCCATAAAAAATTTATTAGCATTATTTCTTTTTATCATTTTAATAGTGTATATTAATTGTATAAAGTAGCAATCTTTGATGTTGCATTTTCAGTCATACATATCATGTAATGTGATCATGCCTACCCTGCCAATACCCACCATTGTTTTTATCCTGATCCTCTCTCCTACCACACTCCTTCCACTTTAATAGTTTTTATACAGATCTCGGTCTCATAAATGAAAGAAAATATAATACTTTTCTTTCTGAGTCTGTCTTATTTTGTCTAATATGATGATCTCTAGTTCTATCTATTTTCTTGCAAATGACAAGTTTTCAAAGGTCATTGTTTCTTTCTATGGAAAATCATTCTAACAGTAAAAATAGGATAAGTAATTTGTCTTTGTCACATATATGAATCAAATTCATAAATTATATAAAAATATCAAACCTAAGAAAATGATAAATCTAAACTCCATATATATGTGTGTGTGTGTGTGTGTGTGTGTGTGTGTGTGTGTGTGTGTGTATCGGTATTACAAATAACATTGTAGCTCACTCCATAATGTAACACAAAACACATTTCCCATACAACTGAACAAGATTTGGCTCAGTCATAGAATCATCATGTTATGTATGACTGAGTATAAGCAAAAAGCTCATTACACAAATAAGAAATATATTAAAAGTAATGCCTTGTTAAGAGATAATGATAAGAAATACTAAAATTCTGTACTTATTTTTACACACACATTCAGGATTATGTTTGGAAAATTTGAAACTCTAACCCTAGCCCTAACCCAACATTATATAATAACAATAGTACTAATAATTATCCCAGTAAATAATTGTTTCCTATATAATTTGGTACCTTATTAATGAATAATGGGGTTTATTGGAACATTTTTACACATACTGTGTTTGCACTGATCCCTTTCTACTTCTTTTTCCCTACCATCCTTTCTAATTTAAATCCATCTCTAATAGCCTCCTTTGTGTTTTATTGTCCCCAATTAATAAAACGTTTTTCTACCATCTTCTCATTTTATAACCAACATTAGCACTCTAACATATACACATATAAACACATTAAAAGCTGAGTCTTTGTAAAAGAGAACTTGTAGTATTTGTATTTACAAGTCTGGTTGTATCACTTTTTAATATTATAATTTCTAGATCCATCCATTTTTCTGACATATAAAACATGCTGCTCCACAAAGAAGTAGATGAATAAACTTCATTGTGCAAACCTACCATACTTTCGTTGTTTATTTACCTGTTGCTGAGCATCATTTAGGGTGAGTGTATTTCCTAGCCACTGTGAATAGAACAGCAGGAAAATATGGGTTTACATAAATCTCTTTGGTAAGACATAAAGTCCTTTTGATATAACTCCAAAAGTAGCTTAGCTGTGTCATATGATAATTCTACTTTTAGTCTTTTTAGGAACTCTTCTACTGGTTTCTATGATGGTTGTATTAGTATACGTTTTTACCAGCAGTTAATTATCAGTTAACTCCTTATGGCTAGGGACATTGAACATTTTAAAAAATATTTATTGGTCAGTACCATTACTTTTTGGGAAATGTCTGTTTCTTAACACATTTATTTGTTGATAGGGTTTTTGGTGCTTAATTTTTGTAATTTTTTACATAATGTACAAGTTAGCCCCTGTATAATGTATAAATTCAAAAGAAAATCTTCCATTTTGTAGGATGTTTGTTCACTCCTCTGATTGTTTCCTTTGCTGTACAGAAGGTTTCTGATTTCATGCAACCCATTTGTCAGCATTGGGGGCTGTTTTTCTCACCTATGTTTACACCTCAAACATGTTTTCCTCAAATAGTTTTAAGTTTTAAATTATGACCTTTGGTTCATTTTGAATTAATTTTTTTGTAAGGAAGATATATGGCTCTAGTTTTACGTTTTTTTCTGCTAGCACATATCTAAATTTGTCATTACTGTTTATTGATATGTTTTTTTAACCCTCAAACCCACAGATAGGAAAAGCAGAAAAACCTATTAAAGAGACTTCTCTTTGCATCAAATGGAAAGCATTACAGAAACACAACTGATAAAACTTCAGAGGACAACTGATAATGAGGAGACTAACCCCAATTGACACATTTGTAACAAAAAAACAACATACAAGGTGAAAGGAAGCATTTCAGAAGAGTGTGGTGGTGCAGAAAAACTATAAGAAACAGTGGACCAAGGCATCTGCTTTGAGACAGTGTTCTTTACATATGATAGGGAATCTGTATCTGTAAAATCGCAAAACTGTTGGTCTAAACAAAACTTTACAAGGACAACATCAAATGACATGTTAACATGAATAGGGGAAATCTCAGAAGGCCTCACACCCAGATGATGAGCTACAGGTACTTAAGGGTTACTGTGAAAGGGAGAATCAGTCCTCCAGGGTATTCATAGGGTATTTAATTTCAAGTGATTATTCCTAAACAAACACAGCTTCAAGCAACACTCAGCAAGGTATCTATCTTCTATCTATCTATCTATCTATCTATCTATCTATCTATCTATTATCTTTCAGTTTTTCTAATAAAAAAAGAAGAGGTAATGAGTTTGAGAAGGAATATGAGGGACCTGGTAGGAATTGGGGAGGGTGGAAATGATATAAATAAGGTAATAATACATTAAAAATTTAATTATTTGACAGCCTTCTGGAGCAAATTGTAATTATGTTTTGGGAGGACCTCCAGAAGAAGAGCCTAGTAACCTTTGACTATCAAGTATTTTCTTTCTAGAGCAAAGTTACTTCCACTTTAAAATAATTATATTTGTTATAAAAAATAAATGTAGTGTACCCCTGTCTTTAAAACTAAGTTATGAAGAGAGCTATACAAAGAAGTCAGTTTACAAATAAAAATATAAATGTATTCTTCAAAGAGGTTAAGGTACAATTCGTGTAAACTTGCACACACACAGACACACACACACACACACACACACACACAACAGTATGTGGAATAGAAAGGTAAATGAAGAGGACTTCAAAGCTGCAGTGTAAGTACTGCATTAGCATTAAGAAGCTATGGTTAATTAGGGAATATTTTTGATGCTTCTCTCCCCTTCAAATGAGATAGCTGGCTGGGGTTTTTGGTAACTAGCTGAATCAGAAACAGCCACTGGGGAATCTTAATGAAAAGCAACTAAACCCTCTACAGGTAGATAGCTGTTTAATGACATAGACAGTATGTGGAACCTTGTGAAGTAGTATCAGACAATGTTCCTGTGCATGAACTGGCATTCTGGCATTCCCTGCACCTAACCCAGCCCTAATATTGGGGTGAGGGAATCAGACCTCCTTGGTACTGGATGAGGGATGGAGTGGGGGGAGGCTGAGAGAGGACTGGGAGAGATGGGAGGAAAAAAGGGAGGGTGAACAGTATACATGAAGAAAAAAAAAAAAACTTAAAAAGAAGGACCAAAGATAGGTGGCCCACTAGTGGACATTCTCCACTCAGTTCCAAAAATCCCCTCCACCTTTTTATCACCATGTATCACTCCCAACTCTGGAAGAGGCCTCGCTTTTTATTGTGACAAAGGCCAAGCTAGCCACTAGACATCTAGCCAGGATCAGAGGACATGCCAGATTTCAGGACCACCAGAAATCCAGTCCATAAAGACCAGAAAACCAAAGAGGAAACAGAAGCCAAACACCCATTTAAAAAGACAAATTCATAAATTAGCACCTAGACTTGTAATCACCCACACCTAGATACCTAAATGCCAGTTTAAGAACACAATTAACACAGCCAGTACAATATGTTCCCACCAGAGCCCACATATCATAAAACAAAAAGAACTGAATATCTCAACACAACCCTATAAAAACCTTAAAACAAACTTAATGAAGATGACAGAAGTCCTTAAAGAGGAAATGAGCAATTCCCTTAAAGAAATCAAAGAGAAGCCAAAAAAAGAGAAGATGGAGGAAAATAATAAATAATTCAAGGAAAGCCAAGATAAAACAGATGAAAGGAACTGTTCAAGACCTGAAAATGTAAATAGAATCAATAAAGAAAACACAAACTGAGGGAATGCTGGAAAAAAATTACCTATATGAACAGAAACTAAAGACACAAGCATTACCAACAGAATACAAGAAATTAACAAAAGAATCTCAGGCACTGAAGATTCATTGGTCAAAGAAAATGTTAAATAAAAAAATTCTTAGGACACTATGAAAAGACCATATGTAAGAATAATAGGAATAGAAGAAGGAGAAGGAAAAGGAGAAGGAGAAGGAGAAGGAGAAGGAGAAGGAGAAGGAGAAGGAGAAGAAGAAGAAGAAGAAGAAGAAGAAGAAGAAGAAGAAGAAGAAGAAGAAGAAGAAGAAGAAGAAGAAGAAGAATTATTCCAGGTCAAAAATTCAGAAAATATATTTAGCAAAATCATAGAAGAAAAATTTCTTTACCTAAAGAAGAGCATACCTATATGGTGTTACAGAACACCAAATAGATTGGACCAGAAAAGAAAATCCCTGCACCACCACATGATAATAAAACACTACACATACAGAAAAAGAAAGAAAAGGCTGCAAAGAAAATAAGCCCAGGTAACATATAAAGTCAGACCTATTATAATTACATCCCAGCTTCTCAATGGAGGAGATTTCCTGCAGATTCTGAGAGACTACAAATGCCAGCTTAGACTACTATAGCTAGCAAAACTTTCTTTTTTTTCCATGTCCTTCCTTATTATTGAAAAAATACACATGTATAATTTCTTTCCATCTGAGAATACTATTTACCCTATCAGTTGAAAAGCTACAAAACTGAGTAAAGATTGTAATTATTTATACATTGTAAAGTAAGCATTTTTCTTTTTTATTATGAATGAAGTCATATTTTTCACATCTGACAGAGGGCTAATATCCTTGTTCAAGCTCCCATCCCCCTCCCCCCACTTCCAGTCACTCTCTCTTCTCCACATCACTTTATCCCCTCCCCAGCAAGGGCAGGAGGTCCCAAGTTCCCAGTATGGCTTAGTTCAGCATCCATTCCTGGCAGATCCACTTTCCTCACTCCAACATCCAGACTGGGTCAGCTGTTCCTCTAGAGGGAGTGATAGCCAAGGTGCCAGTCCAAGGTCTTTCAGATTCCAAGCTTTTCAGTGCTTGTGGTTTGCAGCTTGGACATGATTTGCTTTTTGATTTTTTGTTTAGAGTCCACTAATGACTGAGTAAATCCCCTGCTTATCTTTCTGGGTTTGTGATACCTTGCTAGCAAATGACCAGACAGAAAAAACAAAATATTCCATGGTAAAGTCAAATTTAAATAATATCTATTGTTTTGTAGTTTTCATTGCCTTGAAGAGATTTCATGAAGAAATTCTTATAAAGGAAACCTTTAATGAGGTGTGGCCTCCAGTACAGTTACAGAGATTCTGAAACTCTAATGATGTGATGTCATTATCAGATGAGAGCATGGTGGCAGTGAGCATGGTAGTATGCAGATGGTATGAAAGGCTACAACTTGATCAGAAAGTAACAAGAAGTCCACTAAACCACTTGAATTTATCCCGAGTATAAAAAACCTCAAAGTCTGACTCCAGAATGACACACTTACTCTAAGCTATAGCCAGTCTAACAAAGCTACATATAATACTGTCACTTTGAGATTGTGGAGGCTGATTACATTCAAACTACCACATCTGTCTGCAAATCCAGCTTTGCAAAAGATACTAGAAACAAAACTCTAACCCAAGGAGGTAAAGGACACTCATGAAAACACAAGCAATACACGATATCACAATAACAATCACACATACACACACACACACACATTCTACTGCCACCACCAACAAAACAACAAAAGCAATCATTAGTAATTAAAAACTTTCAATAAAATTGGACTCAATCACCAAATAAAAAGACACAGGCTAATAGGATGGATAATCAATATGACAATCTCAACATCAAAGGTAGACATTACCTCAAAATAAAGTGTTGAAAAGTGATTTTCCAAGTAAATAGACCCAATATATAGACTGGTATAGCTATTCTAATATTTAAAAAAATAGACTTCAACCCACAATTAATCATGAGATGGAAAAGGACATTTCATACTTATCCAAGGAGAGATATAGCAAGATGATATTTAGAAAGTAGGTAATAACCTAACATATTGGAACAGATTTCTGAACAGAACACCTAGATCACAAACACTAAGATCAATAATTAATAAATGGGGCCTCATGAATCCTTTGTTTCTATAAGACAGAAAACACTGTCAATAGGAAAAACTGACAGCCCTCAGAATGGGAAGAAATTTCCACCAGCTTCACATCTGACAGAGGGCTAATATGTAAAATATATAAAGAACTCAAGGAATTAGATATCAACAAACCAGATAATCCAATTTAAAAATTGGGGTAAATGGATACAGATAGAAACTGAGCATTCCCAACAGTGGATTCTCAATTTACAGAGAATCATTTGAAGTGATGTTCAACATCTTTAGCCATTAGGAAAATACAAATCATTATTTGTGATTCCATCTTACAGCTGTCAGAATGACTAAGATCAAACATAAGAGACAGCTCATGCTTTTGAGGATGTAGAACACTCCTCTGTTGCTGGTGGGAGTACAAACTTGTATAATCACTTTGAAAATCAACATGGCACAGTAGTTTCTCAAACTGGGAATCAATCTTCCTCAAGACCCAGCTATATGGTGTCTAAGCACAAAGGACACTTCATAATACCACAAAGACATTTGCTCAGCTATGTTCACCACAGTTTTATTTATAATAGTGAGAACCTGGAAACAACCTAGATGTCCCTCAACTGATAAATGCATAAAAAATGTGGTATAGTTGCACAATGGAGTATTACCCAGCTGTTAAAAACAATGACACCATTAAATTTCAAAGCAAATGGATAGAACTAACTAGAAAAAAAATCATTCTGCATGAGATAACCCAGACCTAGAAAGACAAACATGCTACTCACTTATAAGTGTTTATTAGCTGTAAAATAGAAGAACAATGCTACAGTTCACAGACCCAAAGAGACTAAGTAACAAGAGGGTACATGATCTCCCTGGGAAGAAGAAATAGAAGAGATTTTTGCAGGCAGAATGGGGAGGGTAGAAGTGGGAACAAGAGGGATCAGATGTGGGGACAGGGAGGGGGAAAATGACTGGAATTAAGGGCATTTCCAGGGCAAGGTAATAACTTAGTGCACTGGAAACTCCATGGAATCTCCCAGAGTAACCTTCATAAAGACTGCTAGTAATGGTAGATAAAGAGCCTAAACTGTCCATCTTCTCTAAACAGGCATGGCCTCAAATGGAGGGACTGCGACACCAATCCAGCCACAAAACCTTTGACCTAAAATGTGTCCTGCATGCCGAGTATTCTGTGCCTGTAGCCTAGCAGAATCTTAATCAGAAAACCAGAGACTTCATCCAGCAACCTATGGGAGAAGATACGGAGTCCCAAAGTCAAACATTAGGTGGAACTTAAGGAGTCCTGCAGAGGAGGGGAAGAAAGAATTGGAGGAACCAAAGGGGTCAGGTATACCAAGAGCACATGGCCCACAGAATCAAGTGACCAAGACGCCTGGGGATTCACACAGATCAGGGCGCCTGTAGGGGTCTGACCGAGGACCCAACATATGTGTTATGGTAAAATAGCTTGATACTCTTGTGGGTGTTCTTGTGGGATTCTTAACAGTGGGAGCAGGGACTGTCTGACTCTTTTGCCTGCTTATGGGACCCTTTTCCTACTACTAGGTTGCTTTGTCCAGCCTTGATGTGTTGCTTGTTAAGTGCCTGGGCTTATTGTAGATTGTTATGCTGTGTTTAACTGATGTCCCTGGAAGGCCTGCTCTTTTCTGAGGGAGACAGAGTGGAGGTGGATCTGGGGGAAAGGAGAGGTGGGAGAGAGAGACTGGGAGGAGGAGAGATGTAAAACATAAGAGAAGACGGGGGAGGGAAGGAGGGAGGAACAGAGGGAGAGACAGAGGGATGGAGGTAGAGAAAACAAGACACACACCAAGGGTTGCTATATGTAAGGAATTTGAAGGAGGTAAGGATGTATACAAGTGACATTATGATCTCAAAAACCAGAAAAAAAATAAAACAATCGTTCAATGTGTTATTTGAAATTCTTATTTATTATAAAAATAAAAAAGGCTTGGAGTTGAAAAAAAAAACCCAGATCAATATTACTAAGAACAAGAAGGTTTCAGACTTGCTGGCCCACAACTGTAATCCTATCACATTGGGAAGGTGAGTTAGGAGGGTTCAGGTGTGAATCCAGCTTGAGGTACCCAAGGAGATCCAGGCAAGCCTGGCATATATGTCAAATTTATGTGTTAAATATGCTTTAAAATAATAAAGTATATTTATTGCTATGTTAAATATTACAAATCTTTTTTCAAAGGTTCATCACTGAAGATTGGCATCAAATTTTTCTTTTTAAAAAGAATTATTCTGGTTTATGTTCACGCATATGCTTGTAACATGTGTGTAGGTAGGTACTTGTGGGGGGGTCAGAAGATGCCATCACATGTCTAGCATCTAGAATCAGAAGCAGTTGTAAACTGCCCAACTTGGGTAATGGAATCTAAATTGTAGCCCTTTGGAAGAAGAGCAGATATTCTTAAACACTTATCTATCTCTCCAGTCCTCAAGTACCAGTTTCTTAAACAGTAGGTGAAGACAAAATTCTCTACCGAAGAGAGTTTCTGAGCATCAAAATAACATAGATAGATGAAATATTTTTTTAACTGTAAAAGTTTTCATTGTAAATAGTGAACTACATTCTGTAGTGTATTTCTAAAATTAACATTAGCTACATAACTTTCTTGTTGAATATTGGATATAGGCTTATTAGAAATTTCCCTAGAATCTAGTAGAAACAGTAATGTAAAATTATTAAAAAATTTCATAAAATTATAAATGAGAAATAAGTTGAAAAGTAAATGTTCATCTTTTTCTACAATAATTAAGGAAAGACAATTGAAAAAATAAGTAGTTTTGCTACAAATGCTTTCTCTTTCTAGGTATTTGATTTATTTATGTCTTGTATGCACAACCTAGCACTTGGCTTGACTCGAGACTCCTGATTATCAAGTTTACCCAATGTACAATAGCTTTTACCCCCAAGTACAGCTGTATTAGGCTAATAAGAATGCTGTGGGATCTGGCCTACTCATTAATGAACTCATATGGGGTTTAGTATCTAATTATCTATCTTAAGGGAGTGAGGTGTTTCCTGCCTGGGAGTCAATTTGGCTTCCAAGTTGAAGAAAAGCAGCATTTTATCTCAGCAGTTCATACACCTTGGGGATGAAAATAAACATGACATGATGGCATGCTCTTTAATCTTAGTGCATTTTATCAACAGGACTTGAGTTATGTCTAATAATGCAAAGTGTTAAGCTGAGTATTTGGTTACTAATTTGAATTTTACAAGGACGCTTTTTTTTTTTTTTATTCTCTCAGATATTGTATCCTGACTATAGCTTCACCTCTTCTCGGTTCTTCTAGTTCTTCCAGTACCCCCTCACTCACAGCTCTACTGCTTTCCTTGTTTCTCTTTAGAAAAAAGCAGACCTCCAAGAAAATCAACCAAACATGGCATTATAATTTACAGTAAGACTAGTCACAAACTCTCATATCAATACTGGATAAGGCAACCCAGTAGGAGAAAAAGGGTTTCAAGAGCAGGCAAAAAGGCAGAGGCAGCCCTTCCCATTCCTAGTCTTAGGAATCTCAAGTTACACAACCATAACAGATATGTAGAGGACCCATTCATGCACTGTGTCATTTTAGTCTCTGTGAGTCCCTTAAAGTCCTAGTTAGTTGATTCTGTGGGCAGTGTTTTTCTAGTATCCTTGATACCTCTGGCTCCTACAATCCTTCCTCCTTGTCTTCTATGGGGTCCTGTGAGATCTTCCTCATGTTTGGCAGCATGAAGCATCTCTGATGACACCTAGGCCAGGCAAAAAGAATGCATTTTGATGTTTGAAGCAAGAAACAATAGAAGAATTAACTAAAATAAGTAACAGGGAAGGGGGTAAATATAGTTTATTTTTATCCACATCATTATTTTAAAAGAAACAAAAGTACAGATTTAAATTGCCATCAATTTGGAATTTAGAGCTATGACTATTCAGAAACCTAGGTATACCAAAGCACAATTTATTAGAATGATATAAAATAGAAAACATCCCTATTTTATGTGAATAAACTTGTTATTTCATAATATCAAATTTTTAAATTTTATGCCAGAAGTATATGCCATTAAAAAAAAAAAGAAACACATTCCATACTCACGTACATTGCCAAGGAAACAGAGCCAAATCCTCCTTTGGGGTTTTCCACATTCTTAACTATCCTTGAATTATCTTTGCTGTGAAAATGTTTCTCTTATAATAAATATAATTTTCATTGTAATTTTTTTTGGAATCCATGAAAGCTACCAATTCTATAGCAACAACTAACTCTAAAGTCATTGAGGACATAATAAAGATTGTAAAAAAAATTGGTCTAAACTCTAAGCCAAACATCCAGATATATATATAGATTTTTTTGTTTCTTTTTTTTCTTCTTTATTTATTTTGTATTTATCAAGAAAAACAGTAAAATGAATTTAAAATGCTGATAAGTTAACAATAACTATAAAGAAGATAAAAATCATAAGCATGACTTATCAAGGGTGATAATGCAAATAAGATTGCTACACATATATTTACTTTGTGTTCAGGTTTCCCTCTGAATTTTTTTTTTCATCCCTGTATATCCTTATTCAAGGTCCCTTCCCCATCCTGCCACATCAGGTCATTTTTTTTTCTCCACAACTCCCCATCCCCTCCCTAGGCAGGGAGCAGATAGTCCTATGGTCCCACTGACCCAGGGAGGGGCGACATATATAGTTTTTACAAACATGCATATGGAACCATTTGTATTGACATAAATTTCTCATAGCACTTATATAAACAGATAGGACCACAGGTGCTGAGTTGATGGAAAGTTGGCTGTAAGAGAATTGTCAAGCCTTGTTCAAAAGAGATCATGTGTTAGTTCATTCTCCCACCAGTGACTAAAAATTTCCTTTGCTCCTCGTTCTATTTGAATTGTTGAATTGTTATTGACAATTTTGAGGATTTTCAGTGTTCTTTGAGAGGTGTTAGTTTCTCAGTACAGTTTTTAATTGCATCTCTTAATGGCATAACATTGATTAATTTTTATGTGATTATCTGTTACACATATACATTTTCAGTGATTTTCCTGGTTGGAGAGTTTGATTTTTTTTTTTTTTTATCAAATTTGTTTTGTTCTGTCTTGAGACAAGGTCTCACTATACAGCCCTTGTTGGCCTGGGACTAGTTAGGCTGAAACTCACAGAAATCCACCTATCTTTGCTTTGCAACTTCTGTGTCCAAAGGCATGTGCCACCAAACCACCCACCCTGAAAGTGGCCAATCTCATGTGATCTCACAAGTTAAGTTTGTATGTCATTGCATTTAAAAAACTTTGTGGTCAAATATGTGGATATATAACTATATATTTTACATATAATAAAGTGCATTTAGAAATATTTTTCTAATTTTTAAAGTATTGATTACCCTTTTAGTCACAAAGACCCTAAAAATTCAGGCAGTAAAGTTTACTTGGCTTGCAGGCTGTAGTTTGTGCTCCTGTAATATAATATTTAGTGTAAATATTTTATGTGAAGATGTAAAACTCAGGCTTGGTTACTAGCATGATATATATTTTAGTGAGAGAGGAAAATTCTGGTGTGTATATGTATATTCAGTGGATGAATGTGTGCTTTCATGTGTATACTAATGTCTGTGATTGGTAATCAGGTAGGAGACATACTGTAAGGTGTGTCTATGAGAGCCTTTTCAATGAGGTTTAACTGAAAAGATCCACCTGAATCTGGGGCTACATAACAAGGAAAAAATGGAGAAAGTATGTTGACAACTAGTATTCATCTCTATCTACCTCCTGATTGCCAGGGCAATGTGTCTCAAACCCCTGCTCTTTTACTCAGACTACTCTCATAGCCACACTTCCCTCAAGAAGAATTGTGTCCTCAAATGTAAACCAAAAATAAAAATCCTTTGTACATTTCTTAAATTGTCATATATTTATTGCTCATTCACAGCAATGAGAAACATAGCTAGAATGGAAACATCATTCTGAGATCTACGGAAATTGTTCTCATTAACAGAGCCATGCGTTTCTAAGGTCACCAGAGTTGATTTGTAGCAGGAATGTGAAAAAGTTTGTGATTTCATGCTGGAAAAGTCAGAGTGTCTATAAGCAGAGCTTAGTGGGCAATTCGGGTGAAAATTTGGGACATCATAATGTTAAGACAAATGTGAACAGTCCTTTAAGTTACAGAAAAGAACAGAGATTCTATTGGAAATTGGGCTACAGTCCACTCTTGTTACATTTTGCTCCCTCCCACTAAAAAATATCTACCTGGATTCTACCTATGTCCTAGAAATTTGAGTGAGAATAATTGTCTAAGTACTGGGCTAAGTTGTTTTGAAGGATAAATCTGAAAAATCCTAACATACAGGCTGTACTGTGGTTGCTGTTTATTGTTTTAGATTGAAGAAACAGAAAGATATTTTTTAAAATGTTCAGCCTGGTGAGGAAAAAAATGTGAGTGAGTCTAAAGATATAGAAGAAGCATGCACATAAAAACCAGCTGTGTGCAATAGTGTGTGCTGAAAGAATAGGAATGTGCTCTGAACACAAGACTCCATCATTGAAGGTTGCAGTTCTTTTCAAAGTTGAAAAATACCTGAAAGAAGAGAATGAATAGGGAACACAATTGAAATTTTTTGAACCTCTAAACAATCACCTGAGGAGTGTTCTCCTTCATTCAGCAGCAAAATTCACAGATAAGATTACAGCTCAAGCTGGCAGCAGGAAGTGGTAGCATCATCCACACATGGTATTATTTTACATGCAACTAAAATGCAAGAATTACAGGATCCTGGAATAACCCATCAAAGCTACCAAAAAAATCACTAGGGTCAGGCAATATGTGAAGTGTGCATTTCCTGGAATGAGACCCCAAGAGGCTATGGCATGAGGTTGTGAGAAAGTGAATCCTAAAATATAATGAGAATCTCAAGATAATGGAGATTTCAAGATGACAGGATGTCTAGAAAAGCTACAAGCCCAAAGTGGAGCTAAGCCAAAAAAGAGGCTATAATTGTAAGCAATAAATGAATGACAAATCAAGTCTGTTGGAGCCCAGATGATACCACTAAGAGCTGGAGACGCCATCCATTAAGCTTGCTGGAGGACTGAGTCTTTGCCCTACTTGGTCATGATCTCAGTGTAGCTCAGTTTAGCCTTGATATAAATCATTCAACTTTTTGAAATAAAACAAATAAACAAAAAGTAAACCTTTGTCTTTGACATTGTATATTGAAAGTTCATAAATTCTTTTGGGATTTTATAGGGAATCTCAGTTACGAGGTTGCTGTAAGTATCAAAAGGAGACTGTGTACTATTGAATGGTGTTGGGTCTATTAAAGACTGTAGGGAGTTTTAGGTTGCACAGAATACACTTTGCACTGAAATGGGCATGAATCTTTGAGAGTACAACGGGAAAGTGTAATCTAAGCCTGATGTTTGGGTGTCAAGCTAAAAAGGGGTGGGATTATTTTTATGGTTAATAGTCAATGACTATTTATAGATATAGAATCACCTAGGAGGCCCTCAAACACATCCCAAGGTTTATTCTAGGAGGAGAGGCCTGAACATAGGAAGTATGGTCCAGCAGAATAGGGTCCAAGAATGAATAAAAGGGAGGAAAGGAAAAAGCAAGTTGAGTACTAACTTTGGATGTTCTGTGTTTCCTCACTGTGAATACAAAGTGACAAGCTATTTGAAAGGCTGCCATTCTATACTTACCAGGGTGGACTGTCATTTTGTTAGGCAAAGTAAATACTTCTTTTATTAAGTTGCTTTAGTCAGTTTTCTTGCCACAAGAAGACAAGAAATAGTGTGTCCCTCAATGAACTTAGCTGGAAAAGTGAATTTAAAAATAATGGCATGCAGGCAGAATACAGAAAGATTGGGGGCTCAGAAACTGAAGTGGACTGTAGGGAATTTTCAGCATATTGTATGTTTCATGATGAACACTCCAAGGAATACAAGGAGAGAAAGGTTATTATCTGGCACTGTCTTAGTCAACCATAGGATTTTCTGTTCTTGGTGGACACAAAGGGGGAAAACAGGAAGTATTATTTATTTTAAAACATTTAGAAGTAATTTTCTCATAAAATTTATTTCTATCCTCTATGCTGTCAGAAATTGATGAAAGGAAAGATAGCTTTGGGCAAAGGAACAATCATTGAATCCATCATGTAGAAATTTTCCTTTAGTGATACAATTTTCATTCCCTCAACATTTAATTATCTCATGTTTTGATCTGACATTTTTAGGTAGAAATTTGATTTCAGTTTATACAAGATTATTCTTAGTCCTTAATTTCAAGAAATATGCTAATATTTGATATTTCTTTAGGTTTTGCTTCTAGCAGTCATTAAGAAAAAAAGAGGTGAGTTTGAAAATAACATAGCACCAAATCCTTATAAATTTCCCTCCTACCCCAAACAAGGTACTATATTACTAATAAAGTAATTAAATATTAAAAAATCTACTGGTTGTCAGATGTATGTACATAGTGATCATCTACAGCTCTGAAAAAGAAAAGCAGTCATGGGGAACCAAGAATGGTTAAATCAGCCAATGCTTACAATTCCAAATAGCATAAAATAGCATGTAGACATAGCATATTATCTGCTGTATCCAAAAGGTAAAAAAAAATTCCTGCAGTTATAATAGTGAACTGTCTTTGAATGCACAATTTATGGCTACTACAACTGTTTCTTTTTCTTTATTTATTCATTTTTATTTTTTTTGAAAATCAATATCAGACTTTATATAAAAAAGCAAAATATCCAGGATAGCTAAAAAAAATCCATACAGTAATAAAACTTCTCTTTTCTTTAAAATACATGAAACATAAACTGTTTCTATGTCAAAACTACCATCAAAAAAGGGGTTCAGAAGAGGGAGATATTTACCTCTAATTCTGCTAAAATGTGAAAAGCAATTCTGTCCAGGGAAGTTTTAAAAAGCTACACAGTTAGTGTATGCTCCCCTGTCCCCCTAAGTCATTCAAACACATGGAACTTTTTAAGCATTCACAGTGTGTGAAGATTATACAATTTTCAAGGTTTTAGCATCCTTGGGGAAAAAAAAGAACTGGAAATAGAAATTTCAGCGAAGTCTGTACTACATACTTTATTCCTAGATTGGATTTCTGGAAGCAAAAAACCATGATTTATCCTATTTACCAGATTGAGATTTTGTATTGGGCCACCATTTTAGAAACATTCAAACTCAATCCCTATATATCTGGTCCTTTCTTAAAGATGACAGTCTTACCCCTACAAAATTGGTAGTTACGATAAGCCTGAGTAAGTTTTTAAATATTTAGTTTACAGTTGCCTGTTTGATCTTAAAAGAACCTATTTATAAGTTTGGTTTCTCTTTACAAATGAGGTTATTTTCTCCTGAAACTATTAGGTTTTATCTATGTAATCGTCATCTTTTAGAAATATTTTGAAACAGTTTACATGAATATTTATCTATATGCTGATAAACATAGTTCACAAGAAACCTATAAGAGACAAATAATTATTTAAACTATAGGAAATTCAAAGAAATATCAGTACAAATAAAATAAATAAAGCTAGTGGTTTAGGGTTCAAGTGAAGAATGATTTTTTTGTGAAATTACTTATTATATAATAATAAAAATGCAGAAATTTATTAGAAATGACTCATCATTTCATTATTATTGTTTAATTTTATATAACATTAATAATAATTATATGTGATGTATTTATATGTTGATTAATCAGTCAGCATCTTTTCTCCTGAGCTAATCTTTATTCCTAACACATTACCGTTTCCAGTTCTCATTATGACCAGGAAGGATGGATTTTTATCACAGAGATCATTTAATTTTGTTAATTGTGCTTCTTTCTCAACATACCATCTGTTTAAATCAGGTTTATATTGAAGATATCTGAAATTACTCTGGCTATTTTAAACAGAGAGGATACAATACTGGAATAAACATTATGTGAACTTACTAGAGGCCTGGGGAATAGGTTGCAATAATTCAAAATGACCAGTCAGGAGAATTTCTATCTTATTTTATTGGAGCATCTGAGACTCTGTTAGTAAAAGTGTGGGCTCTAGGAGCACCCATACCATTTAAACTAACACATGTAATAAGAGTATGCATGCAGTTGAATCTGTTAGATAAAATAAAACTAGGTACTCTAATGCTTGTCAATATTCAAAGGCAAATTATGAGTTTCTGGAATCTGTGTCAAAATACTGTTGCAGCAGCATCCAGAACCTCTAGATCTGTATTGATGAGCAGCAATGGTGAACTGAAGGCCTCCAGATTACTCCTGACTATTAAAGCCTAACCCACACTCATGCCTTCTGTGCCAGGGATAAAACATTATATACTTTAGCTTCTCAACCTCAGATATGCTGGAAAGCACACCACAAAGTTGGTGGTGTAGATATTGAGCATAAATCTGCTACAGTACCTTGGCTTTTCAATTCTCTTACCATCTATTCCCAAACAAGGATAACAGTGACAGTTAATTTACAGGTATCAAATAAAAACATCCTTCTATACAAATAAAAATCTACACACATGTTCCTGAGAACAAAAAACTTACATTTTCTAGCCATAGAATTATTGTCTTTTTAGTAGTTCTTCTGTTTTTAGTCCAGTGATTCTTTCATCTATATATTTTGCAGTAATTCACAGCATATGTACATTTCTTATTTGGGTTGATTGTTCCCCTTTGTTTGCTTCTTTCTTTTTTTTCTGTACTCATTCCCTCTGATGTTTTTCCTTCTACTTATCTGAGCCACCTTTGTATCCTAAAGTCCATTTTACAAACCAGTTTCATGGACTCATTGTATTTCCCAGGAGTTTACTCATCTTTTCTTCCACCTAGACACACAGACATAAAATATAGATGATAGAATTCCCATGTGAGAGAGGATATGTGAGTTTTATTCTCCTCAGTCTGAGATATCTTGCCTAATATGATATTTTCTAGTTCCTTTCATTTGCCTGAAGATTTCAGGGTTTCAATTTTTAAGGGCTGAATAAAATTCCCTTGTACATATGTATCACACTTTATCTAGTCATTTATATACTCATTGTCCATAAGCAGATTTCATGTCCTTGCCAACAAAAATAAACCAACAACAAACTTGGATGTACAAGTATCTCTGTAGTGGGATAGAGAGTCCTGTAGTGGGTTGTAGAGTCCTTTATGTATTCCTAGGAGAGGTAAGAATATGGAATATTGTAGTTTTAGTTTTGATTTTTGAAATGCATTGCTACCAGTTACTATGGTGTTTGCATTAGTTTGCACTCTCATCAATAGTGGACAAGGATTCTTCTTCACATTCTTGTTAGCATTTGATACGTTAGTGGTGGTCATTCTGATTTAGCTGAGATGCAATGTTAAAATAGATTTAATTTGCATTTTTCTGATAGCTAGAAATGCTGAACACTTTACAAAGTATTTATTGAATATTTGTGTTTCTCTTTTGAGAACTGTTCATTTTATTATCTCATTTATTAAATGGCAAGATATATTTAAAATTAAGGTTTGTTATGTCTATTTATTTTTCATGTGTATATGCACAGAAGCTAACTTGTGGGAGTCAGTTCTCTTCACCATGTTAATTTGGGGAATTTATGTCATTATGCTGGTAGCAGATATTTTTTAATAAATATATTTTGCTTTTATTACCATGTGCATATCTGGTACCTTGGAGGAGAGAAGAGGGTATTCTCTATGCTGAGGGATAATTCTCTTATATACTATAAAAATCTGTCTCTTGTATTGGTTTAAAAAAATATTGATTGGCTAGTGGCTGTACAAGAAGTATGGGTGATGAAACAATAGTAGGAGAATTCTGAGAAGCTGAAAGGTGGAGAAACAGATGCCATCTAGACACAGGTGAAGCAAGATGAGAATGCTGAACTGAGCAAAAGTACCAAGTAACTTGAGTAAATATAGAGAAGAATGATGAGTTAATTTACATGTAAGAGCTATATAGTAACATGCTTGATCTACTGGCCCAGCAATTACTATAATATTAAGCCGCCAAGCCAATTATTTGGGAATCCCCTTCCCTTACCAGTATTTGATAGTTTCTGGATGGGACAAAAACATCTGACTACAGATTTAGAACTGGAGTTACAGATGGTTGTGAGCCAACATATGTGTTTTGGAAATGGAATATAATTCTCGAGAAAGAGCTGCAAGTGCTTTTCACCACGGGGCCATCTAGCTCTGTATCTTTACATTTATTTTTTTCAGTTCTTTATGAAATCTGGATACAGAGCACTTGCCTGAAGTATGGAAATCAAAAAATTTGTTGCATTCTCTAGGATGTCTGATTATTCTGCTAAAGGTTTCTTCAGATGTAGAGGCTTTAATTTCATGAGATTTGATATTCTAGTTCCTATCACTATTTCTTGTTCTGTTAGGATTCTATTCAGAAACTTGTTTATAAAAACATTCTGAATTGTTTCTTACATGATTTTCTTTAATAGTTTCAAAACTTTCCGATTCTTTTTAATTTAAAGTATCTTTTCCATATCTATCCCTGCTCTCCCTCTCTTCCGTTCTTTCAGTCCCCCTCAGTCCTCCCTCAGGCTCCATTGCCCATCCACCATTCATTCCCCAAGGAAGGCAAGGAGTCCCAAAGTGGGTTTGTTCAGTCTGGCTTATCTAGTTGAGGTAGGTCTGAGTCCCTCATTCCAGGATTAAAGCCGGGTTATGTGTTCCTCTGTAGGGAATGGGCTCCAAGATATAAATTCATACACCAGGAACATAGTCTGATACCACTACAAGAGGCTCCACAAACTGCCCATGGCATTTGTCAGTCTTCAACCTTTGGAGGGCTTAGTTTTTTTCCCTAAAAGTTCCTCAGCAATTGTTTCTGAGTCAATGAGTGCCCAATAGCTAGGGTCAGCTGTCTCTGTGGGTCTCTTCCTCATCATCTTTCTGATCCCTTTGTCCTTATATTCTCTCCTCTCTCTCTCTTCAGCTGGACCAGGAGCTCAACCTGGTGCTTAGCTATGGATCTCTGCTTCTGTCTCTATCCATTGTTGGATGAAAGTTCTATAATGACAATTAGGGTGGTCATTCATTTGATTATAAGGAAAGGCATGTTTAGGCACCCTCTCCACTATTGCTTAGAGTCCTAGCCAGGGACATCCTGTGGGATCTTGGAGGTTTCCTTAGCTGCAGGTTTCTTTCTAACCACAGAGTAGCTCCCTCTATTAAGATATGCATTTCTTTTTTTCTCCCTCTTTGTTGCTCCTCTCACTCAACCATATATTTCTCTCATGATTTGCTCCTACCTCCTCATGCTTGTTCACGGTTATGTTCCCAAATTACTCAGGAGATCTTCTCTGTCTCCCCTTACCAGGGGGATCCCTGGATGTCTTTCTTAAGTTCCTATATTACCTAGCTATACAAGGGTTTTGGTTTGTAGCCTGGATATTCTTTGCTTTATGTTTAAAATCCACTTATGAGTGAGTATATACCATGTCTGTGTTTCTGGGCCTGTGTTACCTCGATACCCTCTAAGTGCATCCATTTGCCTGCAAATTTTAGGATAATGTCTTTTTTTTTTTTCTGCTGAGTATTACTAAATTATCTAAATGTTCCACAATTCGTTAATGCGTTCTTCAGTTGAGGGACATCTAGGTTGTTTCTAGGTTCTGGCTATTGAAATAATGCTGCTATGAAAAAAGTTGAGCTAATGCCCTTGGGATAAGAACGTGTGTCCTCTGGGCATGCCAACAGTGGTAGTGCTGGATCATTGCAGAGACTGATTCCCAGTTTTCTGTGGAACTACCATACTGCTTTCCAAAGTGGCTATACAAGTTCTCCTTGCTCCCCATCCTCTTCAGCATAGGTGGTCATGTGGTTTTTTGATCTTAGCCATCATTACAT
Organism: Sigmodon hispidus; assembly: GCA_004025045.1. Lineage (NCBI taxonomy): Eukaryota > Metazoa > Chordata > Mammalia > Rodentia > Cricetidae > Sigmodon > Sigmodon hispidus. The sequence continues at coordinate 17,541 of PVIH01018203.1, read as the reverse complement.
GTGTAAGATTGTGTATCAGAATAATTTTGAATTTGCATTTAACTAATGGCTAAGAATGCTGAGCAATTCCTTAAATGTCTTTCAGCCATTAGATATTATTCTGTTGAAAATTCTGTTTAGATTTGTACTTAATTTTTTCTTTTTTTCCTTTTATTATTATTATTATTATTATTATTATTATTATTATTAACAAAGAAGTCACACTTTCTAACCTTGTATATCCTTATTCAAGGTCCCTTCCCCCTCCCACCACATCAGATCATTCTTTCTTCTCCACAAATTCCCATACCATCCCTGGGCAGGCTGCAGGCAGTCCCATGGTCCCACTGCCCCAATATTGCTTAGTTCAGTCTCCACTCCTGGCATATGCAGTTTTCTCCCCCCTCCCTCAAAAGTGAGTCGGGTGGTCCTCTAGGTGGAGTGGGATTCAAGGTGTCAGTCCAGGGTATTTCTGATCCCAGGCTGTTCAATGGTTGTGGTTTTCAGCTTGGGCATGCTTGGCTTTATTTGTTTGTTTGTTTGTTTGTTTGTTTGTTTGTTGAGAGTCCACTAATGAGTGAGTACATCCACTGCTTATATTTCTGAGTTTGTGATACCTCACTCAGGAGGATATTCTCCAAATCCATCCATTTGCCTGAAAATTTTAGGATATCATTTTTTCTTACTGCTGAGTAGTACTCCATTGTGTAGATGGTCCACAGTTTGTTAATTCATTCTTCAGTTGAGGGACATCTAGGTTGTTTCCAGGTTCTTGTGTTTACAATTAATGCTGCTATGAACATAGTTGAGCTAATGCCTTTGGAGTGTGAATGTGCCTCTTTAGGGTATACACCCGGAAGTGGTATTTCTGGGTCTTTGGGGAGATTGATTCTCAGTTTTCTGAGAAACCACCACATTGCATTCCAAAGTGGCTGAACAAGCTTACATTCCCACTAACAATGGAGGAGTGTTCCCCTTGTTCTGCATCCTCTCCAGCATAGACTGTCTTCTGTGTCTTTTATCTTAGCCAATCTAACAGATGTTAGATGGTATCTCAAAGTTATTTTGATTTGCATTTCTCTGATTGCTAAAGATGATGAGCACATTTTCAGGTGCCTTTCAGCCATTCATAATTCTTCTGCTGAGAATTGCCTTTTTAGATCTGAACCCCATTTTTTTTTGATTGGGTTATTCAAGGTTTTGGGCTCTAGATTCTTGAGTTCTTTATATATCTTAGAGATCACAAAACTCAAATCCAAATGGATCAAAGACCTCAACATAAATCCAGCCACTTTAACCTTGATAGAAAAGAAAGTGGGAAATACACTTCTACGAATAGACACAGGCAACCACTTTCTAAATGTACTCCATTTTTTAATTAGGTTATTTAGGTTTTGGATACTTAGTTTCTTGAGTTCTTCATATATATCAGAGATTAGTCCTCTATTAGATGTAGGCTAGGTAAAGATCTTTTACTACTATGTTGGCTGTTGTTTTGTCTTATTGAATGTGTTCTTTGCCTTAGAGAAGCTTCTCAGTTTCTGGAGATCCCATTTATTAATTGGTGCTCTCATTTTCTGTGCTACTAGTGCTATATTTAGGAAGTAGTCTCCTGCCTGTGCCAATGAGATCAAGGCTATTACCAATTTTTTTTTTCTATCTGGTTCAGTGTAACTGGATTTATGTTAAGATTGTTGATTTATTTGACTTGAGTTTTGTGTAGGGCAATAAATACAGATATATTTGCATTTTTGTACATGCAACCATCCAGTTATGCTAGCACCATTTGTTGAAAATACTTTATTTTTTCCCTTTACACAGTGCTGCCCTTTTTGTGCTCTTAACATTTGTATCTTCTAATATACTATAGAGCATCCCATTAAGGTATCAACACTAAATTACTTTTCTAGTCCAAAGTTCCTAAGTCCCTTTAATAATCCCTAACCCAGAAGAACATGACCAAATCTGTCACAGTATTTCTGTCCTAGTTTGGGTTACTGGTGCTGTGATTAAATACCAAGACAAACAACAACTTGTGGGATGTCTATTCTTTTTTGTATTTTATTTTATTATTATGAACAAAGAAGTCACAATTTCTATCCTTGTATATCCCTATTCAAGACCCCTTACTCCTCCCACCTCATCAGGTCATTCTCTCTTCTCCACAACTCCCCTTTCCCCCCCACCCCGGGCAGGCAGCAGGCGGTCCCAAGGTCCCACTGTCCCAATATTGCTTAGTTCAGCCTCCACTCCTGGCAGATCCAGTTTTGTCCCCCCACCCTCAAGAGTGAGTCAGGTGTTCCTCTAGGGGGAGTGGGATCCAAGGTGTAACACCAAGGTGTTTATGATCCCAAGGTGTTCAGTGGTTGTGGTTTGTAGCCATCTACTCCTTCTAGGTGAGTTTGCTTCTAATTGTACTAAGGCTTTCAGCTGAGCTGTTAGTTCTTTAGTGTGGGATTTTTCTAGGTTTTTCATATAGGCATCTAGTGCTATGAATTTTCCTCTTAAGACTGATTTCATTGTGTCCCACATGTTTTCGTTCATTGTCTATTCATTTTCATTGAGTTCTAGGAAGACTTTGATTTCTTTCTTAATTTCTTCCTTGACCCATATTTGGTTCAGCTGAGCGATGTTTAGTTTCTATGTGTTGGTAGGCTTTCTTTGATTTTTGAAGTTGTTGAACTCTAACTAAAGGCCCTAGTGGTCCTATATGTTACAAGGGATTATTATTTTCTCTGTGTGTTTTGTTTTCTGTATACTTTTTTATTATAATTATTATTATGAACAAAAAAGTCACGCTTTCTATCCCTGTATATCATTATTCAAGGTTGCTTCCCCTTTCCGCCACATCAAGTCATTTTTTCTTCTCCACAATTCCCCTTCCCCTCCCTGGGCAGGCAGCAGAAAATTCCATGGTCCCACTGACCCAATATTGCTTACTTCAGTCTCCAATCCAGGTAGATCCAGTTTTGTCCCCCCCTCCCTCAAGAGTGAGTCAGGTGTTCCTTTAGGTGGAGTGGAATCCGAAAAGTTAGTCCAGGGTGTTTCTGATCCCAACCTGTTCAGTAGTTGTGGTTCACAGATAGGCATGCTTTGATTTTTTTCTTGTTTGTTTAGAGACCACTAATGAGTGAGTACATCCCCTGCTTATCTTTCTGAATTTGTGATACCTCGCTCAGGAGGATATTCTCCAAGTCCATCCATTTGCCTGCAAATTATAGGATATCATTTTTTCTTACTGCTGAGTAGTACTCCATTGTGTAGATGGACCACAGTTTGTTAATTCATTCTTCAGTTGAGGGACATCTAGGTTGTTTCCAGGTTCTTGCTATTACAAGAACATAGTTATGAGCTAATGCCTTTGGAGTATGACTGTGCTTCATTAGGGTATACACCCAGAAGTGGTATTGCTGGGTTCTTGGGGAGATTGAGTCTCAATTTTCTGAGAAACCACCTTACTGCATTCCGAAGTGGCTGAACAAGCTTACACTCCCACCAACAATGGAGGAGTGTTCCCCTTACTCTGCATCCTCTCCAACATAGGCTGTCATCTGTGCCTTTTATCTTAGCCAATCTAACAGGTGTCAGGTGGTATCTTCAAGTTGTTTTGATTTGCATTTCTCTGATGACTAAAGATGAAGAGCACTTTTTCAGGTGCCTTTCAGCCATTCGCAATTCCTCTGCTGAGAATTCCCTTTTTAGATCTGAACCCCATTTTTTGATTGGGTTATTCAAGGTTTTGGGCTCTAGATTCTTGAATTCTTTATATATCTTAGAGATCAGTCCTCTATCACTTATAGGGTTGGTGAAAATCTTTTTCCATCCTGTAGGCTGTTGTTTTGTCCTATTGACAGTGTCCTTGACTTTACAGAAGCTTCTTAGCTTCAGGAGATCCCACTTATTGATGGTTGGTCTTAGTGTCTGTGCCACTGGTGTTATATTTAGGAAGTGGTCGCCTGTGCCAATTTGTAGAAGTGTATTTCCCATTTTCTTTTCTATCAAGTTCAAAGTGTCTGGGTTTCTGTTGAGGTCTTTGATCCACTTGAATTTGAGTTTTGTGCAGGGTGACAGGCTCGGATCTATTTGCATTTTTCTTCATACTACCATCCAGGTATGTCAACACCATTTGTTAAATATATTATCTTTTTCCATTGAATATTTTGGGCCTCTTTGTCAAAGATCAGGTGTTCATAGGTTTTTGGGTTAATGTCTGGATCCTCAACTTTATTCCATTAATCCACAAGTCTGTTTTCATGCCCGTACCAGGCTCTTTTTATTACTATAGCTGTATAATATAACTTGAAGTCAGGGATGGTGATGCCTCCTGAGGTTCTTTTGTTGAGCAAAATTGTTTTGGCAATCCTGGCTTTCCTGTTATTCCAAATGAAATTGAGTATTGTTCTTTCAAGGTCCAAAAAATATTATGTTGGGATTTTGATGGGAAAACAATGACCCTCACATATTAATAGTGAGAAAATTCAATATTCTATTCTCAAGAAAGAAATTCAATGCACTGCCCATCACTGAACTTGATAGAAAAGAAAGTGGGAAATACCCTCCAATGCAATGGCATGGGTGACCACTTCCTAAATAAAACACCAGTAGCCTAGACACCAAGAATAACAAAAAGTGGGATCTTCTATAACTGAATAGTTTCTGTAAAGCTAAAGACACAGTCAATAAGACAAAATGACAGCCTACAGAATGGGAAAAGATTTTTGCCAACCCTACAAGTGACAGAGGATTGATCTCTAAAATATATAGAGAATTCAAGCAACTAGAGCCCAAAATCCTAAATAATCCAATTAGAAAATGGGGTTCAGAGCTGTAAAGGGAATTCTCAAGAGAAGAATTACAAGTAGCTGAAAAAAAAAGGAACTCCTCAACATTCTTAGCCATGGGAGAAATACAAATCAAAACAACTTGGAGATACTTTCTTACACCTGTCAGAATGGCAAAGATCAAATCTCAAGTGGAGGCCTATGCTAGAGAGGATGTGGAATAAGGGAGAATACTCCTCCATTGCTGGTGAGAGTGTAAACTTGTACAGCCACTCTGGAATCAGTTTGGTGGATCCTCAACAAACTGGGAATCAATCTCCTCAATGATCCTCCAGTACCACCAAAGGAAGTACATTTTTTACCCCAAAAACATTAGCTTAACTATGTTTATAGCTGCATTATTTGTAATATCTAAAACATAGAAATAACCTTGATGCCCCACAACTGAAGAATTGATTAACAAATTGTTGTACATTTACACAATGGAATACTACCCAGCAGTTAAAAAAGCAAAAAACCAAAATACATCCTAAAATTCGCAGGCAAATGATTGAATTTGGAGAGTATCTTCTTGAGTGTGGTAACATGGGCCCAGAAAGATAGGCATGGGATGTACTCCCTTATAAGTGGATTTTAGATAAAAAGCAAACAATACTCAAGCTGCAAACTACAACCCACGAACATCTTGGGATCAGTAGGAATTTAAGAAAGACATCCAGGCATTCCCCTGTGAAGGAAATGTAAGGATTTTCTGAGTAAACTGGGATCGTATTGGGTAGTGACCAAGGAGAAGTGGGAACCAATCATGAGAGAAGTAATTGGTTGACTGAGAGGAGTAACAAAGAGAGAGTAAAAAAAGATGAATATCTTGATAAAGGAAGCCAAAGTTGGGTAGGAAAATGGCCAAGTGCTAGGGAAACATCCAAGAAACCACAGGATGTCTCTATATAGGACTCCAACCAATAGTGGAGAGGGTGCCTTAACAGGACTTCTGATATAATCAAATGAATGACTACCCTAAGTGTCATTATACAACTTTCATCCAGCAATGAATAGAGGCTGAAGCAGAGATCAATAGATAAGCATGAGGTTGAGCTCCATGTCCAGCTAAAGTGAGCAAAGAGAGTGTATATGAGCAAAGGGATCAGGATTATGAGGAGGAGTCCTAAAGAGATGGCTGTTCGGAGCTTTTGTGAGCTCTAAATCAAAAACAGCCACCTGGGAATCTTCAGGAAAAGGAACTAAACCTTCCAAAGTTAGATGATTGTCAAATGGCATGGGCAGTATGTGGAACCTTGTGGAGTAGGAACAGACTATGTTCCTGTGTATGGATTGATATCTTGGAGCCCATTTTCTACAGAGGAACACCTAACCCAGCCCTAACATTGGGATGAGGTAATTGAACCTATCTCAAATAGATACACTAGACTGAACTGACCCACCCTGGGACTCCTTGCCTTCCTTAGGGGTTGGTTAAGGGGATGGGGCCATGGCAGGACAAGGGAGGCTTGGAAAGGATTGGACGGAGGGAAGGGAGGATAAGCAGGTGTATAATGGGGCAAAAACTTTTCTTAAATAAAAATATATGTTTTTAAAAATCTTTAAAAAGAAGAAGCCAGAAATATATACTTGAAAAAAGACAGTACCTTCAACAAATGTCAAACTACATGACTGCATACGGAAGAATCCAAAAGGACCATACTTACTAACCTGCATAAACCTCAACTCCAAATGGATCAAAGAAGTCAACATAAAATGAAATACACTAAAGAGAGAAAGCAGGAGATAGCCCTAAACTCATTGGCACATGAAAAGACTTTTGAAACAGAAGAATATTACTTCAGTCCTCCAAATTATCATTAATAAATGGTACCTCATAAAGATGATTTTTTTTTTTGCATGGTAACAGACCTAATCATTTGAACAATGTGGCATCCTACAGAATAGAAAAAGCCTTTTACCTACTACATATCTGGTAGAGGGCTAATATCTAAAATATTTAAAGGACACAAAAATTCTAGATATCACAAAACAAACAATCCAATTTAAAATTTGGTATGGATATAAACCAAATATCTGAGAAACATTTAAGAAATTTTCAACACCCTTAACTAACAGAGAAATGAAAATCAAAACTACTTTGAGGCGTTATCTTACATACATCAGAATGGCTAAGATCAATAAAACAAGTGACATTTTATGCTGGTGAGGATGTAGAGGACACTCATCTATTGCTGATGAGAGTAAAAACTTCTGTATCCACTATGAATATCAGTGTGATGCTTCTGAAAGATAAAAATTGATCTACTCAAGATCTAGCTATACTATCCTTGGCCATATACCAAAGGACTCAGGTGGACAGAGATCATTTAAGAAGAGGAAAATAGAATAGATAGTTATAGATGGATAAGAGGCTGTAAGTGGAGGACAAAGGAGGAGAGAGGGAATGGAAGATGAGCAAGAGAACAGAGACAGCTAAATATCAAGGGCATTCGGGGAATAATTTGGAGACTTAATATAATAGGTGTTCAACTTGAGGTCACCAAATAATGGAGAAGACAGAGCCCTAACTGGCTATATTACATCACCAAATGAAGCTTTTATTTGGGGTCTGGACTACATATAAATGAGGTGTCGGCCAAATGAGTCACTAACCATTGCAACTAAAGTACACATGAGAAAAATTGCTCCCAGGCAGGAAGGACATTAAATTTACACCTCATTGATGTCTTTTTATCAATTTTTTTAACATTTATTTATTTGTATGTATGTGTGTGTGTGCTCATGCAGAGCACCACATTATGCTTGTGGAGGTCAAAGAACAACTATTCTAGAGTTCTTTTATTTCACCATGGAGGCTCAAGAGATCAAATTTGGGTTCTCCAGCCTGGACAGCAGTCTGTATAGACATGTAATAAAAAGAAGATTGGAGCCATGATGAAACAATATCCTTCCTAAGGAAAGTCTGAAGTTATATGAGTTATTGCTGATATCTACCCAATGTTCAGAACATAAACACTAATACTTCTCTAGCTGTTCCTTCACAAAAAGAAAAGGAAGTCCACTGAGTCCACTGTACAACACCATTATAACCATGATAGCAAAACCAGATAGAAATACAAAATGAAAACAGGAAACTACAGAGGAATCTCTTATGAACATAGGTACAAAACCCTCAACAAAATACACACTGGACTCAATATCATATTGAAACCATTCGTCATGACCAACTTAGTTTTATTCAAGGGGTGCAAGGTTGGCATAGCATAAACATAAGACTGCATGGGACTAAACTAGTCCCTCTGAGTGAGGATGACAATCATGTAGATTTATCTGTTTGAGGTGTCCCTGGCAATGGGGCCAGGAATTATCCTGTGTACATAAAGTAGTTTTTTAGAGACCAGTCCCTATGGTGAGATACCTTACTCAGCCTTGATGCAGGAATAAGGCACTTGGTCCTGCCTCAACTTGGTCTGTCAGCCTAACTTGACTACTCAAGGGAGGCCTTACCCCTTTTAAGGAGTTGAAGGTGGGTGGGTGGGTGGGAGGTGGGGAGAAGTGAGAGAATGGGAAGGAGGGGAGCAATGGTTAGTATGTAAAAAAAAAAAGTTAAATAAAGGAAAAAAATCACATTATCTAAATAGTTGAAGGAAATAAATTGCCAAAGTTTAATATTTGAAAATCTTGAAAAAACAAAATGTAATGAATATACAACAAACCAATAGATAGCTACAATTCTACTAAAGATGGAGGAAAAAGGCAATTTACTCTAAAATCTGGCAGGAAATGAGAAAATCCACTCTCTCCACTCTTATTTAATATAGTGCTTAAAGGCTATTAAAATGCCCTAGTTTGATTTCTATTGTGATTTATGATCAAAAACCAAGTGTAAGAGTATGTGAGTGTACATTATGTGTGTGTGTGTAAGCCAGAAACTGACATTAATGTTTCTTCATTGCTGTTCTAGATTTTATCTGTGAGAATAGATCCTTCACTAGTCCAGAACTCACCAACTGCCAAGTTGACTATCTAGCAAGCTCTGAGCCTTTTGCACTGGGTTATAATCCTGGGTTATCACACTGTCTATTTTACTTGGGTGCTGATATATCTCCTCAGCCTCTGTATTCAATATCTTAAAGGAGAAATCTCTTACAAATTAAATGAATAATCACATTACTATTAAACTTAATTTCCTGTTTCATCAATCATATTTACTGTGAGGGTTAGTCTCAATTGTCAAGTTTAAGAACGATCTTTGGGTCACTTGAAAGATGATCCTCTGCACAAGTTTGTGAAGGATTATCTTGATTAGAAAGGTTAATTGAAGTAGGAACCATGCACACTTAGGTGGTGACATTCCCTAGGATGGCATCTAGGAGTGCAAAAAAGAAAATCGAGCTGAAGACACTCCCATCTCTTTCTGCTTCTTGACTGTTGGGTCATTTAGACATGCTTTCTCACACTTCTGCTGTAACCTCATCACCATGATGGACTGGAACCTGAAGCTGTAAGCCAAACAAACCCTTTATTCATGGTGCTTTTGTCAGTATTTTTTTTAAAATCATAGCAGTAGGAAATGAAACTGAGACATTTTATTTTAATTTCTGCTAGTGGGCCCATTTAACCTATAGTTAAATATTATTTATGTTTTGAGAAATGATTAAAGCAAATGTAAAATTGTAGGTGTAGATTTTTCACACGTACTTTAAAGCATTTTAAGTAACCAACAGTATTAACTTTAGTCTTATAAAAAATAATAACCCAAATTAGGATTCATTAGCACATTTCTACATGAATAAAATGATAGAATTATAAACCTGTATTTTTGTGTTTGGACTGGTCAATACTAATACTTATAATACTGTATAACTGGACCATTTCATTCCATAATGACATGATGCTATATTTTTTAGGCCCCTTTACCTGTAAATGATAGCAGGTAACACATCTTAAAACTGAGGTTACAGAGCTGATGCATGCATTCACACATACTTGGTGTTAGTCTTCACACCACACTCTATCAAATGCTGTAATATTTGTCAATATGATTTATATTTAAAGACTTTAAACATATCTAATTTCCTCAAAATTGCTTGAAAGTGTTTCACATCATGGGCAAGAGTTACTTATTTATAATTTCTGTTGAGTCCAGTGTTTTCCAACCAGTTTCTGGAAGTCTAGTGTAACCTAGCAGATGGAGGAGGCAAAGGTCTTAATGAGAATTATTCTAAACTCTGTTGAGCTTCATTTTCTTCTAAGCCTCTTGGACTCTGCTTCTCACCTTGGAATAATATATTTTTTGAAGCTCTATTAGCCAGTTCTGATTCCTGAGCAAAGTGAGAAAAATATACATTAGACTCCTAATGAGATGGAAAAATATTTACATTTCATAATATTTGATTTTGTTTAAAGAAATATTTTGACTTCTAGCTTCACTAGCAGTTCTCCATTATTAAGGGCATTAGTCATCTGTACAGACCTTGTGTGACTTGGTGGTAGAAATGTCCTCACCCTATGTATATCAAATATTTATGAGTGCTATGAGATATTTCTCTCATACATCAAAATTTGATTATTGGGAGTAAACTGAGACAGTTAATGCTTATATACTAGAGTGCTTCAATATAGTAGATTGCTAAGATCTGGATATGAAATAGACATCTAGAAGGTTTTAGGGTAGAACCTAAAAAATAGATCAATAGCTTGATAAATGCATTATATGAGGACATTTGTAATTGTGATAAAAAATATCTTTCATGCGCTTTAGCTGAGAAAGTAGGTTGTTGGAGGAATGCCTTGGTAACATATTCCATGTCCCTGGCACCTTTTCATCCATCCTTTCTCTTCTCCTTGTGTCCTGTGAGTGGTTTGGATCAGCTTCTCTATGATTTCTGCTCTATCTTCTATGCAATGATACTCTGCCTCTTCCCAGGCTCATGGCACTAGAATTCATTAATCACTGGCTGAAATCTCCGAAAACATGAAACAAAATAAATCCATTTATTTATTTATTTATTTATTTATTTGTTTGTTTGTTTGTTTGTTTGTTTGTTTACTTGCTTGTTTGTTTTTAACTATCTCTTCTGGCATTTTTTATCACAGAAATGAAAATTCTGAGCAAAGTATTTTAAGTTTCAGTTGAATGATCAAAGTCTTTGGATCCAAGATCTGGCTTTACTTGACATTCGTAAGGGACACTAGCTTCTAGCCCATAGGTAATAGAAGTCCAAGAATCATGCACCAAACCATTTCAGTGAGCTATTCTTTACAGCATCAGTCTGAGACTTTACTAAATAATCAAAATAATAGTTGATTTTGCCTTTTTTCTGATAAAGAAGACATTACATTGACTGATCACTCTTGTAGCAATGACAAAGAAAATACAGAGGGAGGGAGTAATAACAATGAGTGTACTGAAGGCAGAGCTAGAATCAAGACTAAATATTTTGGAGTATTAGTTTAAGTTTTTTTTTTATTTTTTTACCTTCTTTATTATTATGAATGAAGTCACATTTTCTGTCATGTATATACTTGTTCAAGGTCACTTCCCCCTCCCAGCCTCTCCAGTCACTCTCTCTTCTCCACATCTCTTTATCTCCTCTCCAGCAAGGGCAGGAGGTCCCAAGTTCCCTATATGGCTTAGTTCAGCCTCCACTCCTGGCAGTTACAGTTTCCTCACCCCAACATCGAGACTGAGTCCAGTGTTCCTCTGGAGAGAGTAGAATCCAAGGTGCGAGTCTAACGTGTTTCAGATCCCAAGCTGTTCAGTGTTTGTGGTTTGCAGCTTGGACATGCTTTGCTTTTTGCTTTTTTGTTTAGAGTCAACTAATGAGTGAGTACATCCCCTGCTTATCTTTCTGGGTTTGTGAAAACTCACTCAGAAGGATATTCTCCAAATCCACCCAATTGCCTGCAAATTTTAGGATACCATTTTTTCTTCCTGCTGAGTAGTACTCCATTATGTACATGTACCACAGCTTGTTAATCCATTCTTAAGTTGAGGGGCATTTAGGGTGTTTCTAGGTTCTTGCTATTACAAATAATGCTGCTATGAACATAGTTGAGCTAATGCTTTTGGAGTGTGAATGTGCATCTTTAGGGTATACACCCAGAAATTGTATTGCTGGATCCTTGGGGAGATTGATTTCCAGTTTTCTGAGGTGTTATACTGATGAGTTTTCCTTTATAAGCAAGTTGGCCCTTTTCTTTTGCAGCTCTTAAAATTTTTAATTTGTTCTGTATATTTTGTGACTTGATTATTATATGGCGAGCAGACTATTTTGGGGGTGGTCATATCTATTTGATGTTCTGTATGCTTCTTGAGTCTTTTTAGGTTTTTCCTTCTTTAAGTTAGGAAAGTTTTCTTCTATGATTTTATTGAATACATTATCTGTGCCTTTGAGCTGGAATTCTTCTTCTTCTATTCCTATTATTTTCAGGTTAGGTCTTTTCCTGGTGTCTCAGATTATCTGAACATTTTGTGTTATGGCTTTTTTGATTTTAGTATTTTCTTTGACTGATGTATCTATTTCGGCTATTGAGTCTTCCACTTCAGAGATTCTATCTTCCATCTCTTGTATTCTGTTGGTTTTGCTTGTATCTGTAGATCCAGCTGTTTTCTTTAGATTTTGTACTTCCATCTTTGCCACATTTTGTGCCTTTCTATTGCTTCTATTTCAGTTTTTAGCTCCTGGAATGTTTCTTTCATTTTTTGGTTTAAGTTTTCTTGGTTTTCTTTCAAGGATTTGTTCATCTCTGCCAATTTTTTGTTTGTATTTTCTTCTATTTCTTTAAGGGAATTTTTTATATCTTTTTGAAGGCTTCAATAATCTTCATAAAGGTGTTTTTGGTGTTGTCTCCTTCTATTTCCTCTTCATTGCTCTGTTTATGTCTTGTAGTTGTGGAACAACCTGTTTCTTCTGGTGTTGCCTTGTTGTTCTTTATATTATTATGTATATTTTTACACTGACGTTTGCCCATGGCTTCAGTGGTTCACTATTATTCAGCTCCTAGTCAGTTGTAGCAAGAGGGCTTGTGTGTCTCCTATCTCCTCTGAGCAAGGGGTCTCCTCCATCTCTGACTCTACTCTGGACAGTGGCCTGAATTTCAAAGCCTCAGTTTTTCTCTGATGATGCAGTTTGTTCTGGAGGTGGGGCCCAGCTGTGCATGTCCCCTCTTATAGGTATGGCTGGTGGGATCCCTCACAGCCAAACCAGAGTATTGTCTGCTAAGGAGAGTCTGAGATTAGACTCTAGGGATTGACCCTGGTCCCAGGGAGAAACTCTCCAGATGGGTGGTCCAGGTGCCGGAATCTCAATCAGGACCATTTTTGATACATAATTAGGACATGGGAATGAACCATAACACAATTTACTTCTAAGGAAAGCTCTAAGTTGTAGTGAATTATTAACTGTAAAGATTTAGTTAGATAAAAATTATAATTAACTATTTTAATAATACAAAATAATATTTCTTTATAAAGCAACTTATCTCTTTTATCTCCACTTAAAAGACCAAAATTTAAAAAAAAAATCAAACTTTAATTGTAGATGATATTTTGGTTGGGTTAAATGACAAAATAACAAATGTCTACCAGTTTTTTTCCAAGGTTTGAAGACACTGTAATATACTTTTATAATTAAATAAACATTAAGAACGTAATCAGTATTTTATGCACAGAAAAGATATTTTCTGTAAAAGTTGACTTGTGTTTGAAAAGGTAAATTGTTAAACATGTGTAATACTTGGCGACATTTCTATCTTGATTATAAAATAATGGTGGCTTTTATTTTAGTGCTATGATAATTAATGCTAAATTATGATGATAAAAGTACAAATAGCAATGAATAGCAAATGAGCTAATACAATAAATAGAAAGTGAATCATTCCTATCAAATTTATTGGCTTGATAAACTTAAAGTTTTGTTCATTACTTTGAGATATTCTTTGAATTCAGGTTTTTTTTTAACTATAGATTTTAAAATACAGTGTACTATGTTTTATTCCCCCTGAAGAATAGATCTTTTTTATATTTGATAGATCTTCTTGTAGTTGGCAGATTGCTTTCTTTGTTTATGCTTGTCATTTATGCTGGCTAATTTTATGTTAACATGATATAGTTATTTTGAAATAGTGAATCTCAATTGAAACAATACCTCCACCAGAAGGTTCATTTTACCAGTTAGTGGTTGATATGTAGGGCCCAATCCATCTAGAGCTGTGCCCCCCTGCATAGCACACACACACACACACACACACACACACACACACACGCACACACGCACGCACGCACGCACGCACGCACGCACGCACGCACGCACGCATGCACGCACTCACACACACACAAAACAAAACAACAAAGGGACCAAGCCAACTTGGTAACACTCCATCCTGACTCGAGTTTCCCTGCCTTGCATTCCTGCCCTGAATTCTCCCTGGGCTGAGTGTGACCTGAGAGTTATAAGGTGAAATAAACCCTGTCCTCCCTAACTTCCATTGGTCAAGGTATTTTATCATAGCAAATGGAAGTCCTAAGACAGTGTTTATTTATTTAGTTCTTGGAGAATTTATGCAATGAGTTTTTACCACATCCACCCTTCCTCTAACTCCTCCCATATCCATCTTTTGTTCTCTACCCTCCCAACTTGGTGTCTTCTGTTTTGTTTCACCATCCATCAAGTCCAGTTTCTGCTACTCATATATTCATGGATGTGTGACCATCCACTAGAGCATGGATAACCTACAAGGAGCCATAGTCTTAAAGAAAACAAATGCTTACAGCAGCTGTCAGTTTCCAATACCTTCTCATCTAGGGGTGGGACTTCACATCCCCATGCTGAGTGGGATTTTATCTGGCTTGTGAATACTATCATAACTTCTGTGAGTTTATTTGTGTAACTGACTCTTTTATTCTGAGGGAGCTGTTTTGTTCTGTCCATTTAATGCCTCACACTTAAAGTCTTCCTTCACCCATTTCTCTAATGATATCTTCTAGTTCGATTTACATCATCAGACTAAACAAAATCCATTTGCTGTTTGATACATTTTCAAGGATTCATATGTTGTTTTCTGTTGGTAAATTCACCTCCTCAATTCTGATTTCAGAGTATCAGAAGAAATAGAACTTGCTCTTGATATGGTCACAATAAAATTAACATTTCACCCCATTTTTATAGTATTTTGTTTCTTTTTAAATTTTTAACTATGCCAATATTTTATTTTTACTAATACAAAATTCTATTATTGGTTTTTCTTGTCTAACTTACTTATATTAACATTGTTTTACAATTTTATAATCTTTTCCAATGAAAAATACCTTCTTCAGATTTTATTCAATGAAATTTATTTTAGAGTGTTAACTTATTTTCAGTCAGATATTTATTAATACAAAGTCAATTATTTTGGGTATATATTTATGTTAAATATATGCTAAGAATTAGAGAGGCAATGTTGGAATTATAGTTCCTTAGTGCTTGAGCTGAACATTTGGGAGACAAATGAAGAAAGATGATAAATTAAGACTGCTAAAAAAAAAAAAAAACAAAAGCAAATTAAATAAGACAAATTTTTGTATGAGTCCTCACTTTACTGATATATAGCTGAAGGTTTCCATCCTTTAGCCTAGATTTAAATATAGCATATGGATGTAAGAGTGATCTGGCTGGAATATTGGTGTCTTTATTGATCACCAGGGTTAATTCTGCTGATCTGGCTAGGGAGGCCAAACTCCTCCTTTCTTCCATACTGCCCCTGTTTGCAACCCTTCTGAAGCTGTGTGCTCTATAGACCTTCCCTTGGTATATGAGGACCAGTCTTTGGTCAAAGGTATAGCTATGTTCTGCTCCTAGGACTCCTAAGCAAGATGTCAACTACTGGGAATATACTCTAAAAGTAAAAAATAGTTCTTTTATGTGAATAGAAGTCTGTTGTTTCCATTTGTAAATTATCTATTTCCCTTATATGATATTTTCAGGCATTAGACAATAGAATCCCTTAGCAAAAACAAAACAAAACAAAACCCACACAGACAACACAGCTAAATAGGCGAAGCCCCCACTTCCAAGCTTCTCTCTCCCTCTTTTCCTCTTCATCTGTCACTCCCAAAGTTCTATCACTAACCCATATTTTTCCCGAGCTCCAGGAAACAAAATTCACAGTCCTGTGACTCAAACCCTCTACTCCACAAGCAAGATGAGCTGAAGAATCCAGCAGACATCTCCGTCCCTGTGTCAGCAGGAAGTAGCCATGCAGAGATCATAACAACCATACCCACTATGTACATTACCCCCCCATGCCATAAACCCAGTTTATATATATATATATATATATATATATATATATATATATACAGTTTATACATATATATATCAAAGGATGAAGTGTAAACATTTCCAAGGCCTGCATTCACCTGAAATGTAACAGAGTTTCAACTATGCCCCTGGGTGTGGCTATGCAAACATGGGCCCACCCTCTCTCTTAAAGAAAGTGCTCACACAAGCCCCTTCCTTTCTCTCTCTTCACTCCCTTTCATCCCCGCATCTCTGCCTGCTATCCTGCTAATAAACTTTAGTATGGTATTCCCCGTGTTGAGATTTCATTCACGTGTCACACGCAAAAAAACAACAGTACTGTCACATGTTTCTAAATCATTTACTCAGCCATATGGTTGAATTGGATTGAATTGTTGAAAACAATTCATGCTCTAATTAGGTACCTGTGCTTGTCTCAGATAGCACTTACAGGCTACAGAGTGATCCATCATCTCCTGAGTTACAACTAGTTGGTTCCCCCTCTTCTCATTACATGAAAAAAGACAGATAAAGGATCATGATGAGAACTAGTTGGCTAAGGAGGGGTATTGCTTTACTCATTGTTTATGATCAACATTCATAAAATCACTATTTTAATTATATAAATTGTGTATTTCATCATATTAAGATCTAAAAGAGCAAGGAGGGATATATGGGGGCATTTGGAGGGAAGGGGAAATTGTTTTACTTATCTTAAATTTCAAAAATTAAAAAAATATTGTTAAGAAATTTAAATGACAATGCAATGACATTGACAAAGCAGTAGAACAGGCAGGAATTATGTAAGATCTAAGATATTACTTAAAATAATTGGAAGAAAAAGAAAAGGAAAGTAATGTGTGAGAAAAGATAGAACAGAGGGTCCCATTGCTTCCAGTTCCGCTCCCGGGACTGAGTGCTGTCTGCAGAATCCCAGCACACTCTGGAGCAGGGGCAGGTAAACTCTGCCCCTGACCACATCCACAGCTCCTGCTGAGGGAAACCCCGTCACGACCTCGAACTGAGCTAACCAACTACAGGGGTCTCTGAAGGGCAGATTCAGACCCCGCCCAGAGGTGAGGTAAGGAGGGGGCAAGAGGCCTCAGCGCCTATATCCCAGCCTGGGAGGGAGAGTTGAGCTCCCATTGCTTCTGGTTCCGCTCCCGGGACCAAGTGCTGTCTGCAGAATCCCAGCGCACTCTGGAGCAGGGGCAGGTAAACTCTGTCCCTGACCACATCCACAGCTCCTGCTGAGGGAATTTGAATGGCTCCCACCACAACCTCGAAATGAGTGAACCAACAACTGCAGGGGTCTCTGAAAGACAGAATCAGACCCTGACCAGAAAGGTGACAGGAGGCACACAAACCCGAGTGCCACAATTGACCAGGACCCATCTAATCGTGAACCACTGAAGCCATGGGCAAACGTCAGTGCAAAAAATTACATAATACTACAAAGGACAACATGGTAACTCCAGAAGAGAGTGGCAATC
>PVIH01018202.1:0-39302 GCA_004025045.1 Sigmodon hispidus | reverse complement strand
GGTAGAGCCCCGGCCTAGAATCCCCCAGTGAGGGGCTGGGGTGTGACTCAGTGGTAGAGCCCCTGCCTAGAATCCCCCAGTGAGGGGCTGGGGTGTGGGTCAGTGGTAGAGCCCCTGCCTAGAATCCCCCAGTGAGGGGCTGGGGTGTGGCTCAGTGGTAGAGCCCCTGTCTAGAATCCCCCAGTGAGGGGCTGGGTGTGGCTCAGTGGTAGAGTGCTTGCCTAGCCTGAGTAAGGCCCTGGGTTCAGTTTGTGGTACTAGAGAAAAGAATGATGAATGTCACTGAAATAAATTTTGTAAGCACAGAGTACCATGTTACTTACCTTCCTTGCCACCATGGCAAACAGTGACATAAACAACTTACAAGGGAAAGAAGGTGTGCTTGTGTCCATGGATGGGAGGGCAGGGCAGAGCACAGCAGTTCACATCATGGCTGGCAGGAAGTAGAGAGAGGGTGACCGTGGTGCCCTCTCGGCTCCATTCTTCTCTTACTGTCTGTACCTGCTCACATTCAGGGTGAGCCTCCTCTCCACCCCCTCAGATAATCCTCTCCAGACACATCCTCACAGGCATACCTTGAGGTGTACCTCAGTCATTTAGCTCAATCCAAACCCAGTGAAGTTTACGGGGAAGATAAGCAATAACCATACTGCAAAGTGTGTCCACAGCACTGACATCAGGCTACAGCCAGGCATGATCTTTGAATGCAGAGACTCTGTTACCATAGAGGCATGCCTGAGCAGTTATGGTGGTGTATCGAGTATCATGGCAACATAGCACAGTACAAGGATTGGTTAATTCCCATTTGTGACTGCATAGCTGATCAAAAAGTAAGCCCTTTTATCTCAAGATAGCGTCACACACACACACACACACACACACACACACACACACACACCTACCTAAATTCACAGTGTGAAGTACAGCTGCTACAGCTCTTGCTTATGTATGATTATAGATTTTAGAAATGCTAAATTGAACCATCATAAGCCCTAGGACATCTGAAGTCTGGACCCGGCATGACTGCATAAGGTCATGTATACTAAGGGTTTAGTCCCATATCTTGGATGTATTTCTCTACCTTTAGATGTGAGTTATGCTTGTGGTAGTAGTGATAGTATTTGTAACTAATCCAGAAAATCAACAGCTAACTTACCTTTTTAGTGAGTGTAAGCTTGGTTATACAGCTAACCGGTGGTTATCACCTCATCCCAATAACTAGTAACAAACATAGGGTGGTTATATGGAGCAGTAACAGTTAGCTACCACTGTGTAACAAATACTCATAAGTGGTTAAAATAGCAGGAATTTTTACCCTTCCTTCAAAATCTTTGGGTCAGTGGGTGATTCTGCTGACACTAGCTGGGCTCAGCTGACTTTAACTGGACTTATCTATGCCTCTGTCAGTAGCTACAAGGTCAGTGAGAATTGGCTGGCCTAGGGTGGTTTTGTCTGAGAATAAATAGTCCTGTACCATGTAGCCTCTCATCCTCCAGAAGGTTATTTTGCATTACTTCTCAGCTCAGAAGATACTTCAAGAGAATAAATAGGAATGCCCAAGTTTCATTTTATTTGTATTGTTAGCTACTGTCCCATTGGCCAAAATCATAGAGCCAACTCTGGGCTCAGTGTGAAAAGATTCTAATAAAGGGCATGTATGGGGCGAGGCATGGAGTTTACAGTCACCTGTGTAATATCACTCTCCAAGTCCCCAGAGTTGAAATTGGGACTGAGGAGATGGTCCAGCAAGCAATAGTAAGACTGAATCACCTGCATCCACATGAAGAGTCAGGCTTTTAATGTAATCATCACATTATATGGAGCAGACATAGGAGGGTAACTTGGGTTTGCTGGCCAGAAGCTTAGCTCCAAGTTCAGTGGGAGATTCTGCCTCAAAGTAATATGGGGGAACCTGATAGAGCAGCATACCCAGTATCTTCTCCTGGGTTATTCACATTTGAATGGGCACAAGCACCTGCACACAAACACAGATGTGGACACAGGCACACACACACACACACACACACACACACACACACACACACAGAGACAGAGAATGTGGTGTGGGAGTGGGTGGAGAATGGAGGGTAGGGGGCAGAATCAAATGCCAAAAGAGGCATTATCTCCTTCAGGGTACTGTGATGAGACACCATTGTGTTGTGATGATGTGTTCTGAAATCTTTCCTGAAGCTGTCTGCCTCCAATCCTATTGGATCTTCTTTTCCATGAGAGGAATGCCCTTTACTCTCCATGCAATAAGAATTCTTTTATAGGGATGTCTTGAAAGAATTTGCAGCCTCCTGTCTGTCTCTGTTTGTTTCCATCCCAAAGGTACATGCTAGACCTTTAGGGATGCTCTTGCTGAATAAAAGGTTCTCGTCCTTTCTCTCTCTGCTGGTTTCTTCCTCTCACCCATCCTTGCCAAGTGCTTCCAGAATGGACCGTGGGTTTAATTCCTCCTAGGAAAGTCTATACAGAGCTCCTGGCGAAGAGACATTTCCCTGATCTGAGCCCCAACTCAGTTCTATGCTTTCTGTGGTTGCACTGTTGTGGAATATCAGCCTGAGGATGCCTAGACTCTCTACAGTGGGTCCCCAGTATAGTCTATACCATCTCCGATAGGTAGGAAATGGTATCTGTTGGAGCACCAGCATCAGAGTTTGACATGGGTAGCATGGATGTCTTCAAAACATGTATGATGAGATGCTTGAGAGAAGCAACGTATTCCTGTCTTAATGCTCTATGGCTGCGAAGAGACACCATGACCACAGCAACACTTATAAAAGAAACCATTTAGTTGGGACTTGCTTATAGTTCAGACGTTTAGTCCATTGTCATCATGGCAGGAAGCATGGCAGCATGCAAGCAGACATGGTGCTTGAGAAGAATCTGAGAGTTCTGTAGGTTCAACCACAGGAAGAAAGAAGAGAAGAGACTGGGCCTCGTTTAAAATTTTGAAACCCCAAAGCCCATCTCCCAGTGACAAGAAGGTCACAACTACTCCAGCATGGCCACATCTACTCCAGCAAGGCTACACCCCCTAATCCCTCTCAACTGGTACCACTCCTACTTTCTTATTTATGAGCCAATGAGCTTATGACTTAGTTATTACTTTTTCCCTAAAGATCTCAAATAAATTGTGTGGTGTCGATTCTAAGAACCACTCTGCTCAGTGTCATGGTTTGGATCTGACATGTCTCCCATAGGTTCATGTTTTGAAGGTCAGATTTAGTGGTCCTATTTCAAGAGGTTCTGGAAACTTTGGGAAGTAAGTCTAGTTGGTGGAAGTGGGTCACTGAGCGTATGTCCTTGGGGCAGGGTTTTCCCTGTCCACTTCCTGTCCTGATGTCTGCTTTCTGGTTTACCACCATGCAACTTCCCCTCCAGGATGGACTGAAACTCTCAAACCCCCACAATGGCCAAGCAAGCATTCCTCCATTAGGTCCCTGTGGGCATCTGTGACATGGCATGGAGGGGTTAGTAACCAGTCTGCCACATCCATTTTACCAAAAGAGGGCTGGGTATAGCCTGGGGTTCTGAGGGAACCACTCTCTTTTTAGCAGCAGGTACTAAAGCTAGAAACTAGCCCTTAAGGTTCAGGTCACCACTACAGTAGGAGGGACTTGAAAAAAAATGGAGACTCAAGGAAATTCCAGTTAATCCCCAGGCCTCATAGGAGGCTTTATATCTTTTCTTTCTCCTGTCTGGAACCTTTTTGTCACCTGGGTGTCCACAGCTGTCAGTACAAGCCTGCTGCTGACCCCTACAAATACCATGTGCATAACTCTGGTCACAGGCTTTTGCAAGTCAGATGGGGAAGCTGTGCTTGTGTGCATGGGAATGGATCAGCTATACCCAGCATTTCCTCAAACCCACGGGGACCTGTGAGTCCTTTTTCCATGTATAAATAGCTTCCTGGAAGAATTTAGTGCAGCTTCAAAGATAAGAACATTCACATCTTTCTTTAAAACCCTCTAGGTCTGGAATCCACATGGCCCTAATGTATGTATGTGTTTTGGGACCACAGTGACTACAGACAATGCCTGATGGAGAAAATTAAAGGGAGGAAAAGGCTTATTTCAGCTCACGGCTTTGGAGGGTTTCAGTCCATCCTGGAGGGGAAGTTGCATGGTGGTAAACCAGAAAGCAGACAGCAGGACAGGAAGTGGACAGGGAAAACCCTGCCCCAAGGACATACGCTCAGTGACCCACTTCCACCAACTAGACTTACTTCCCAAAGTTTCCAGAACCTCTTGAAATAGGACCACCAAATCTGACCTTCAAAACATGAACCTATGGGAGACATACCAGATCCAAACCATGACACCGAGCAGAGTGGTTCTTAGAATCGACACCACACAATTTATTTGAGATCTTTAGGGAAAAAGTAATAACTAAATCATAAGCTCAACCCTACTTCCCTGCCTGAGAATTTATCATGATACTTATTTGTTGTAATGGAAGAGTTTCCAAACCCAGAAAAGGGTCCTTTCCTACAAAGATGACTTTTGTTTATATCCCTGCTAGCAGGGACTCATCCATTCTATAAGCTTTATTGGCTCCTGGAAAAATCATGAAACCCATTAGTGAGGAAACAGGTCATGAAGCTTAGTAGTAAACCATCAACCTCCACAAAGAAGGAGGCTCTCAGAGTTTTTATCATTCCTGATTCCAGGGGTCATATCTAGGGAATATAGTTCCATTCAGACAGGGCAAAATCAGGAACAATTTATATTCATGCTGCAGTTCCTAGGTTACAGCCAATGTTCCTATGTTACAGTTACCTGGGTTCTCTGAGGAGTGCCTTCTTTGACTGACCTTGGGGAAGGCTATACTACTCTCAGGGAGCTATTCATGACGAGTTGACACTAGATGATTCCATGGGCCTCAGCAGCATTGATCACAACAGGACCTATATGAAGGAGATTCATTTCTCAGAGTAGAATTATGTGGCAAGGAAGGAAGGTTTCAAAACTAGTTGGCCCTGCACAGTGATGGACCGGGGAGAGCAGGACTCCGTGCATCCTGAAGACTCCAAAAGTGGTCTGAGGGCTGGCTGCAGTGCTGAGGAGGCTTGACATGACAGGAGTCAACAGGCTGCTTTGCACAATGGCTTCCTTGAGATGGAATGGGACTGAGTGTGGTATGTGCATGCATGCATTGTGTCCTGCTCATCCTACATTCCAAGGGACATGACACACATGGAGCATGCAGAAGTGAGGCTCTGAACAAGTCTGTTTCCCAGGCAGAATTCTGAGATGCAGCCCACACTTGCTCTGCAAGAGGTTCTCAACAGGTCCAGGAACTCCTGTCTGCCACTCCGTGAAGGGGTCAGCCAGACAACACCATTTAGCTTCTGTGTTGTTTACACTCAATCCCTCCCATATGAGGGATCTGTGGTAAGAAAGCTGCCAGTGAAGTGAAGGTGCTGTGTGTTCAGCTGGGTGTGATAAAAATGTGTCTCCTGCCAGTGGGATTTTTTTTTTTCTGTAGTGTTAGCTTTACTGGTGATTAAATAAATGTGTGTTAATATCTCTGCATGCAGATATTCATTTATGCCAAATGCATTTCAAGGAAAGCCTTGCAGCTTGTCATGGGCTAGCTGAAACTATGAAACTATCTATAGTCCACACAAGTCCATATTCTTAGTCCTCATACCCTTTAGAGTATACCTTGCAAATACTTGTATCTGGTGTGTGTGTGTGTGTGTGTGTGTGTGTGTGTGTGTGTGTGTGTGTGTTATTCTTTACAGTCTATTTTTTATTCAGATAAAAACTACCTATTGTAGTTTGGATAGGAGGTGTCCTTCACAAAGGCTCATGCATCAAACATTTGGTCCCCTTTTGGGGGATACAGTCCTCGAGAAGTGACTGATCAGAGAAGCTCTTACCTCCTCAGAGGATTAGCCATTGATGAAGTAATAATCTGATGGCCTTATTGTAGCACAATGAGAACGAGGAGATGGAGGGAAGGAGCCTGTCGAGATTTCCTATTTATTGGTGGCACCTCAAGAGCACCGATCTGGGGGCCGGCAGTCCGTAGAACAATTCTAATTGGGACCTTTGAAGAAGCCCTCCTGTTCACAAGAACTATTTAGCCCAGGGTGAAACGGGTCTTACCAAGCCTTCCATGAATCTAGAATCAACACAATACCCATGAGAAGCTAACCACAGTCTCTCTGTTCTGAACCATCCGTTTTCATTGCTAACTATGTCACACTCTTCTCATCCTCACTGGGGCACTGTCTTGACCTCTGTGAGACATAAACTACTCTAGACCCACTTCGTGTTCTCTATTTGCTGTCTTCCAGCATCCTCACATCCTCCAGGAGTCCTTTTATGTTGAAAGTAGGTAAAATGAACTTTCTCCCCATTGACGATTTAGGAACGTTCTCTGATCTGCAGAACACAGGTTGACATCACAAACGTCAGCTTCAGCATTTGGGAAGCGCTTGGGCTACTGTCTTCATTCATTCAAGAAATGGACATTGTCTTCCTACGTAGAAGTCAGCTGTAGTAGCATGATTTTGGGTTGTGAGAAAAGAAGACTCTGAGCCAAATATTGGGGGAAGGCTGAAATATCAGAGAGAGGAAGCATCACAGTCAGTTCTCACCAAACTGTCTTGCAATTTTTTCAGCCTCGCTCCTGGTGTCTTCTGCCTGTTGCTTCTGCCAGTCGCTTCTGTCCCTGCCTGGTGTCTACAAACCCTTATGTACCCTATCTCATCCAGGTTAGGATTAAAGGCATGGTAGCCTTGAACTCACAGAAACAGAAGTTCTGTTTCTGGAGTTATGGGATTAAGGGTGTAGGTCACCACTCCCAGCTTTCCCTGTGCCAGGATTAAAGGTGTGTGTGATTGACTCAGCTGTTTATCCTTGTATTCAAGGATCAAGGATTTCCTGAGCTGTCTGCCTAGGATTTGACTGTGTGGTCTCTCTGATATCCCAGGATTTATTAAATACCTAACAAATATCCATAGTCAGCAGGATAAGATATCTCACTCAACCCTCAACATGCCTGTTTCCTCACGGTTCTTGCATTTAATTAGCTCAGAGCCCAACACTACTACTTAGTAGCAACATGACTTGGGGTGAGTGCTAAAATCTTTAAAAGACCCAGTACTGTGCTTAAGTTCAGTCAACTTGACCATCCCTTGCTTGGCTTGGTTCTGTCCCTGGGTACAAAAGATCCTGGCAGATGATGAGGATGCTCTAATCTCCTACTGAGATGGAAAGGGAAGTTGAGTTGGGACCTCCATAGTTGGGATCCAGTAGGACATGAATGCATAGAACCCCTCACCTCACATCCCATAGCATGCTCATGGTCACACAGCACTTTCTAAGTTTCTGACTCTGACATTTCAGGAAGGAACATGACTGAAATTCAGAAGTGTAACTAGGGAAAAAAATCCAACCCCCCAATACATTTTCCAGGGCAGGAGCTAGGGATGTGGCTCAGTGATAACAATGCTTATCTAGTAGGCAGGAGGACCTGAGTTCAATGCCCAGCACCAAAAAGCAAAACCAAATAGACAACAAGCCACTTTTGATTCCCAATCCAAAGAACCACACAGTTTCCAAGCTTTCTCTTTCTGTCACTTGGTACCATTTCCAGGAGTATTATCTTTAGAAAAGCTCTCTTGGCTAGCCACCTTCTAGAGGACAGTCATAAACTGGTAAGTTATTAGCAACCCCCTAGAAACGACTGGGCCTTCTGGAAATCAATTCTGTTTGAACACAGTTAGCCTGCTTTTCTCCTTCCTGTAAAATATTGTGTGGATTGAGAGGGCCCTGGGTGTCTCATGGCATTTCATATGCAGTATTGCAGTCCACGGAACATTTGTCAACATTATATAATAATCTATGATCAAAACATTAAAACTTGTCAACTCCCAGAGACACCTGCATTCTAACTTTACAACCGAAACTCATTTAAAAGTAAATGAAAGTCAAGAGGATGAGATTCAATTAAAATTAATTTAAAGTATGGAAAAAATGATTCACGGTGATATAAATCTGCATACTGTTATTGCCCACTTTATCTTATCCTATGTGGGGCTCTCTCTGACAACAACAGGAAAGTCTTGCAGGTAGCAAAGGGCATACTGAATGCAAATCACAGGCACCAGTCGGTCCACATGTATCTTGGGAAAGGTTTTGTGGAGCAGGTAATCCAATTCAGGACTTTGGTTTTCAGGCACGTTTTCTACCACTGACTTACACACCCAGGCCTTGGCTTTGAGGGACAGGGTTTCACGTATATTTCCGGCTAGCCTTGAACTCCTGAGCCTCCTGCCTCTGTCTCTCCTGAATGCTCAGGTTGCAGGCGCTTGCTTCCACACCTAGATTTGAGAAAAGAGCAGAAGGGGCAGAGCGTACGTTTTTGCTTTTGATTTTTTTACCCCTTGCTGATCCTGAAGTATTTATTTCTAGCATCCCTACTTTTCTGGACAGAAGCATAACAGAAATCCAATTTGAAATCTTTCTTTTTTTTCCTTCCAACTTTTGAGTATGCATGCAATTTCTCCTGATAGCAGGATCTCAGTAGAGAAATTAACTTCAATAATCTATGGATTACAAGACATATCAAGTCTTCAAAGCAACCCAGTGTTAGATCTATTCTCAGAAGGGTTTAAGTGACATTAATAGCTAACAACAGTGATAGGATGCATTTTACCAACTCAGTCAGGATCTGTGGGGGCCCCCTACCCACCCACCCCACCCCCATTCTCAAAGCCTTTCAGTTATGACCAGCCGTTTCTTCTTCACTCACTGTATGGCTGCCAAGGTGCTCTTCTCCAGTGATGCCTGGCATCCGCTTCTGGGCCCAGCAGGCATGGTAGGTGACAGATAAGGGCCTTGTCACCGTCCTGTGAAGCCCCTCTCACATCTCTTATTCACACCCTTGACTGTTGATTGAGCTATTGATTTTCAACCTGGTACTGTTGGTTTTGCATGTGGGAAGAGACACACACACACACTCACACTACCAAGGCCACACAAGAGTTTATTTAAGAGAGTTCCCAGGCGGGTACAGGAGCAGAGAAGCAAGAGAGGAGGAGAGACCATAACATGGGGTCTCTTTTTAAGAGAAGGGGCGTGCATGGGTTTACGAAGCCACGCCCAGGGGCGTGGCTCCGTATGAGGTGCATCTCACTCGGGAGTCATGTTGGCTCAACCATGTAGAGTGCCAGGAATACTTACAGGTGCCCTTTAGATTATATTCCCCCAAAAGAATTACTAAGCTCATGTCTTAAGGGACAGCATTGTGCAGGATAGCTCCATCTCAGTCCTCTTTACCTGTTTGTTCCCTGAGGTCCTTGCAGCAGTCCCAGGCCTGATGATCATGAGGTGAAGTTGAATCCGATCCTGTAAATGTAACTTACCACACTAGGTGGGTGTATGCGTGGCCTTGCCACAGGTAGCTCTTCTTACTTGTGGTACCTAGCTTCTTCCTGTGGGAAGTCCCAACTCACTCTCCCAGGACCCAGCTGCAAAGTGCATTCAATCTTCATCCAATTGCAACACGTGGATTCCCTGGGCGCTTCCTCCAGCAGCAGCTGCGCCTTGAATCACAGTTGCACCTGCTGGGCTGGAGGTCAAATTGCTTAGCCTGCGATCTTTAGCAGCTCATGTGGTACAGCAGTTGGGGGCCCTTTCAGGCAAAGAGCAAGCCCTTAAGCAGAACAAGCAGGGAGTTCTGGTGCCTGCACCACAGTGGCATGCCAGATGCATCCCCGAGGCAGGGTTCTCTTCAGTGTGTCTCCAGGACTTCATGGAAGAAGCCGGGCGTCCTGTTCTCAGCGATCACCAACAGGACCGAGGTATCATTTGCATAGTTTTGGATACTCATTTGAGTTAAAGATCCACAGAGGCGTTAAGCAGCAAGAGTACATATATGAGGTCTGGGGCCACAGGAGGAGACAGTTTTGGGCCATATGCCACTCATGGAGTGTCACTGAAAGCCCTATCTGTCCTGGGAAAGCATCTCTTTTTCTCCATTCCTCTCTCTCTCTCTCTCTCTCTCTCTCTTTTCTTCTGGATTTAAACCCCAAAGAAAACAGCAGCCCAGTGCCTCTCTGCCTTAACACCTCTCCACCGTCTGTTAATCACAATTTTTAACCTAGAGGGAGAAGGTCTTAGGCCTGGAGCCTTTTCAGACGCTTGATTCCAGCTGGAATTTAATAACACTTTTCTCTTTCATTGTTTCATTGGTGTGACTGTTTTCTAATTATGTCAAGTAGCACTGGGTTTCCACTTCTGGTTTTGATATAAAGCTTTCTTTCAGAATAAATTTAGTAAAAAGTAATAAGAGCATTTCCTCTAAGGGGAGGAAATGGTGGTGCCGGTGATGGTGATACTATGACGGCCAGGCCCAGCACAGGGCTGCAATCCGGAGCTTCTTGGGTCTGAGACAGGAGGATCATACATTTCAGGTCTGATTGGGCTAGAGTACAATCAAGGCTAGCTTGTATATTAGCAAGAACTTGCCTCAAAAAAGAAAGAGGTGATGGTGGTGATGGAGCGTAGTTCAGTGAGACAATGCTTCTCTCGAATCTATGGGGAGGTGCTGGGAGCATAGTGCTGATGGAGAGGGACACCTCTGCCTGTGTGTGTGGCCCTGGGTTTCATTCATAGTATAAGTGAGGGAGAGAGGGATGGAGGGAGGGAGGGAGTATTAATTCTCAGAGTCACAGAGACATCATGAAGAATGCAGAGTAACATAGAAGCATAACTTGAAAATTCTGTGATAGATAGTTTAGCCAGAACAATAGTCTTCTCAGAAGTTTTTCTGAGGGCAGATGTTGTGGTGGAATGAATGTAGGAGTATGTATCTATAGATATGTTGAAAAATCTCTGAGACCTGAGAACAAGGTCCAGGGGTAAGTAGGTGGTACCAAGTTAAGGTTCAGCTTGAGTGACTTGAGACAGTCCCCTCTCCTGTCCACCAGACCTGGGCAGTATTGATGAGAACCGTGACAGTACCATGGAACACATCACAAGCTCCCTTATTGGCATACTGGACTTCCATGCTCTCTACAGATAGCAGGATGTTCTCAGTTCCTCACTCCAGCAGATGTGTGGTCAGAAAACACACATGGTGGCCTCATGGCCAAGATTGTTCCTCCTCAGGGCCCTGGATGTTGGAGGCCTGATGTCTGGGGCAAAGGAGAAACCAGTAGCATGCCCTTCTTGGCCCTCAGAGCCTTGACCTGGTCTAGTGGCTTTGTGGGGATCAGGTGATTCTTCATCTTGAAAAATAGAATCTCATGGAGTTTTTTAACCCCTTTGCGGAGGCATGCATCATCAGCTCGTGTTGTGCCCTGCCATGCCCTAGAATAGATGCATAGAGATAAACTTCTTTTCCTTGAACAGCTCAGCCTTTGGAGCAGGGGCCTCACAGTCCTGTCTATACACTGATCAGTGCCTCTGGAACCCCCACCCCCCAACCGACACTCTCCAAGCTACAGAGCCACGGAAGTAATGGATTTATGTGCCTCAAAGAGCTATAATCTCCACTTCCCCTTCCTTCCTTATTTTTACCCCTCAGACAGGGCTTAGATCTGTATCCCAGCAGGCCGGCCTGCCTCAAACCCTCTCTCCCGATTCACCTCCCTGTCCTGGGGTTTATAAGAAGTTCGCCCTCTCATGTCCAGCTGCTCTGAGGAGGACTAATCATTGGGAAGAGTGACTGATAAAAATTGGCAAAGGTTTGCTTTTGAGAGTAGGGGAAAACCAAGGGTTTTGCGTGTGTCCGGACTGGTTCCTGGTGTGCATGGGTAAGGAGAACTTCCCAGATAGATGTATCTCTGACAGTTGAACCATGAATTACTTCAAGGAGCAGGATAGAGGCAAAGACAAGTGACATTCACTCATTTGGTGGAAAAGAATTTAGACCCAAAGAAATACAACTGCGCCCCCGCCCCCCCCAGAGGCTCATTGCTAACACGCCCTCCTGAAGGATGCTGCTGTCTTTCCTACCACCTTTCTCTACCACCCCACTCTACTCCTCCTCATTGACTGGTGTGTCTGAGTCACAGACACCTTGGGCAGGCATTTGAAAAGAGAAAATAGTCGGCAGTGGGCTTCCCATTTTACTAAAATATACAAGAAAGACCTCGCTCAGAGAAGAACTTCACCCTTGGAAAACTTTCTGGGAAAACTTTCCAAAGCTTAGGGCTCACTCACTGAGCAGCTATGGATGCATCGCCCCAGCACCTCGGAAATCATTTGAATATTTATAAATTTAAGTATTTATTTTCATATTAAAATTAAAGCTCTATTGTCTTGCAACTAACCTGCCTTGTTCTGCCACTCCAAAACAAAACCTTCTCCAGTGTGATAACCTTTATTTATAGATGGCAATAAGCATATTTAGAAATATTATTATTCATGACCCTTGCACTAAATATCATAATCAGAATACAGATGTGCAGGGTAATTGCCATGCACAAGTCACTATGCATCAAATTCTTGCAAAGCAAAAATAGCATCCCTTTTGGGATAAATTATCCATTGGTAGTGCATGAAGGTATCAGGGTAGCACCAAGGATTTCTAACAGAACACAGAGAGACTGTTTAAATCAGGGAGTACCTGATGCCTGGAATTTTTCCATTTATCTTCTTCCTGCATATTTAAACAGTTTCTTTGCTGGACCCACTTTTAGGATGTGGTATGGAAATGGGGTGAGTAGGGGTATGTGTGATTGGGTCAAGGTCTCTGTGTTAGATAACTTTTTATTGTAAACTTGCACAGCCTGAGGTCACTTGGGAAGAGGGCATCTGAGGGACTGCCCAGATTGGAATTGTCTGTGGCCATGTCTGTGAGAGATTGTTTTCTTAATTGGTGACTTGTACGGGATGGTCCAGTGCACTGTGGGTGGCACCATCTCTAGACAGGTGAGTCTGGTTATATGAGAAAGCTGGCTGAGGAGGTGCAAAGGTGGCTCAGCCATTAAGAGCACTGGCTGACCTTGCACAGGACCTAATTTGGTTCCCAGCAGCTACTTGGCAGATCACAACTCTGTAATTCCAGCTCCAGGGAATCTATCTTCCTCATCTGGTCTCTTTGGACACTAGGCACATATCTGGTGCATATATGTACATGTAGGGAAATACTTATATGCATAAAATAATAAATAAATATTGAGAAATAATAAGGTCAATACCCGACCAGAGGTCAAAACAGTAAGTAGTGTTTCTTCCTGGTTTCTGCTTCAGTTCCTGCCTTGAGTTTCATCAGTGATGGACTATGACCTGGAAGCGTAAGCTGAAATAAACCCCTACCTCCTTCAGGTTGCTTTTGATCATGGCGTTTATCACCACAACAGGAAGCAAACTAAGAGGGTCTCTTTTGACCCCAGCCCCTTGCCAGAGGAAGAATGCTGATTTCTACTAAGCACCATGCCCACACTGGGGTCAGTAACTGACTAAACAAGATGCAGTCACACTTTACATTCCCTTTCCTAATGGATTTTCATGTTTGTGAATCCGAACTGGCTGTGGAAATAGAAAGCAAATGTCTTATAATCACAAATATCTTTTGGGTTCCTTTTTTTTTCTAAGATCAAAGATTAAATCAACTTTACCCCTGATTTACCAGTGAGTTCATGGTTATAGAAGGATGATAAATGGTCGGGTGATGGACATATCTGTTGTGTTACTGTTTACTGAATTCTTATAAATGATCACTGGATATAACACATTTCTCAGTTAGGTGTTACATGAATAATTGGTATATTAAAGAAAGTGTGAAATAAACAGGTATAAAGCTTGAAATGTGTTTATTATTTGCTGAGGGTTTCCATGCTCATGCCATTTAGAAGCCACCCTCGAGTTCAACCTCTTCTCTGTGTAGCTGGAACAGAACCCCTCATTAAACCTGTTGTAAAAAAAAATATCCTTTTGAGCAAATGCTCTGGGTGATTATAACAGCATCCTTTGGCTCAGGGATGAGACACTGCTTCAGAACCATGAGGCCTCAAGCTGGTACGAGATCCCCCATCCCTAGTGGTACTCACAGCTCTAATGGGGCCGGGCTGCTCAGTCTTCTCTCTTTCCCTGTCCCTCTAGATGCATCCTCCTGCTTTGCATCAGATCATCTCCGAGATCTTCTCCCAACTCTCAATGACCTTTGAGCCTGTCTGTTCGATCTTGTCTTCCCATGCAGTTGGTCTTCTGATCATTTGGAAAGAATAATACAATTAGATAGATTGAAGCCTTTAGAATCGAACCTCCAAACTCAGGGACGGAAGAGGAAGATTTAGGAAGAGGTGGAGGAGGAAGAGGAGGAGGAAGAAGAAGAGGAAGGGGACAGAAAGAAAAGGCAGAAGTGACTGGACTTTATGGGCTTACCGATTGTCCTTGGAGAAGAACCAGTCAGTTTACACCCACCCCCTTTGCTCAGTGTCAAAAGACTTCCATTTACTAAAACCAAGTGTTTCCAAATAGTCAGACAGAATGAAGCTGTGTGGTACTAAGGTGGGCCAAATTTTGTAGAAAGCATCAAATATCCAAATTCTGTTACTGGCTTTAGACTATTCCATTTCCCGGGAAGGACAGTCACTAAATGTCAATCCTGAGTACATTTAACAGTTACTCTGTGCATACCTGATCACCCCCATTGCTGTCAGCAGCCAGTGCACTGCACACTCCCTCTGTGCACCTTCTGGGGACATCTGCAAAAAGGGGGGGCTGTTTCTGCTGGTCTCAGGGGCTGCCTGCCAGATGATGGCTGCAGGTATAGCTCTCTACTCAGGCTCACCCTGCTTGCCTCCTTCCTCCCCTTCACCGGCTGCTTTTTTTCTTTTTAGCATAACCAGTAACAAATTGCTGGACTCTCCACATGACATTGACTATGACGGATTAAATGGCTGATTTGACCAGATCATTAGACCTCTGTCCCCAGGACGCCAGTGGAGCATGTTGTAGAGAGGAGGGGTACACTCCGGGCTTTCTGGCTTGGTGATCCTGCTTCCCTTGAAGGAGACATTGAGCTGGTCCTGCATTCTTTCTCTTTCTCCATCTTTTTTTTTTGTTCTTCCATCCCCCAAAAGAGACCACTATTCTTAGAACTCAGCTCAGTGAAAGCAAAGCCAGTCTTGGAGCTGGCCTGCCTGGGAGAAGCAGAGGAAGAGGACTGGGTATAGTGTGGAGATATGGAACTGCAAACATGCCCTAACTGCTTCTAGAAATTCTCTCTTCCTCTGACACCCCACGTTGCACCCTAGAAATGACATACTACATATGCTTATATTACTGCTGGCCTCTTGATCCTCCAGGATGAGGCTATACCTGCCTCAAGATGCTTTCTTCTTGGGCTGGAGCATCGCAGGGCACAGCCTAGATGAAGTTCTCAGAGCATGGTGGTCAGGAAACCAGAGCCCAAGACTCTGTGG
Source organism: Sigmodon hispidus (assembly GCA_004025045.1). Taxonomy (NCBI): domain Eukaryota; kingdom Metazoa; phylum Chordata; class Mammalia; order Rodentia; family Cricetidae; genus Sigmodon; species Sigmodon hispidus. The sequence goes on along the minus strand of PVIH01018202.1, from coordinate 23,905 downwards.
AAAAGAACCAACACATTAGGTGAGTTTGGTGTATCTGGCTTCTGTGTGTGGCCCTCTGTGGATGACCTCTGCCCCCTCACCTTCCATCCCTGGGGAGGTGGCATCTGCATTCTAAGATGGACTAGAGCTATTTTTCCCTCCTATGTCAATCACCACCTGCTCTTTCTCAGTGGCTTTTCTAGATGGCTCCTTCAGGATTCTCAATTTGCAGGATATTATCGATGCTTGTGGGGCAGGTGCAAGATCCTGCACCCAGTCTTTATTGTCCTACCCACATCCCTGTCTCTAAATTTCTTGGAGAGTACAGCTATGCCTCGCAGTGGGTCCAACTCTTTGTATAAAGTGTGGCCAGTAAAGAGCAGTCACCTGAGACTCAGGTGATGGAGAAGGACAAGATGAGACCCTGTGAAAAGGAAGAGGGGGATGAGGAGAGGAAGGGCCATCTCCACAGGATACCCACCCCATCCCATTTCCTGCTTCAGGATTCAGAGCATCCCAGAGGACTTTGTGCCCTTCTGTAACCATGAGCTATTTCCTCTCAGGACCAAAGCAAAGATCATCTGTGGGACACTCTGCTCCCCCTGCTTACAGACCTAATGCAGCACAGCTATTTTAGGCAACCATTTAAATAAAAGCCGATTTAACTAAAAAGCACAGTATATTCCAAAGAATGACAGCAAAAGGGCAGAGCCTGGAAAGGAAGAGGAGAAAAAAAAAAAAGAGAGAGACGAGAGGGAGGAAGAGGAGAGAGACAGAGAGAGAGAGAATGCAAGCTATTCATTTTTCCTTTGTAATAAAAGAAACTCTCTGACTGCTTCAAGTGACACATTAAAAGATGTATGTATCGTGGCTTTTAAAAACACAATTAGATAACACCTTGTCAAATACTTATATTCTTTGTTGACAGCCTGGAGCGCAGTCACAATCGCGGCACAGCCATGGGGGCAGGTGTCTCCCTGTGACACGCTGGCAGCCGAGTCAGCCATTTCTCAGAAATGCTAGTGTTTACCACTTTAATCATCAATCCGCATCTAGTCACAACAATAAGTCAGAAGGAGCATTAAATTATACTTGTTCAGCCCTGATGAGTTTGAACTGTTTTGCTGAAATTAACTGAAGTAATTATCTATTTTTCTAAAGCTGCAAAAAGAAAAAAAAAATGTAGCAATGTTCTGAGGGAGGAAAAGAGGCATTACAAAGTTGTGGGCCACACAATATTTAAGGAAACTTGGTTTTTTTTTTTCCTTTTTCTTTTTGGGTCTGGTGGCCACATAGGTTATATGAGGCTGTGAGATGAAGCAACTGCCATATGCTATGGTATTACTTAGCAGAGAATAAGAATCAAAACATAACAAAATCCTTTGTAGAAGGCTGTCTATGAGTGAGTGTTTTTTTTTATTTTTTTCTCCATCCACTTGGCTTGGCCTTGTGGCCAACACCGTTGTATTCTGGGGCCATTTATGTTTGCAATTCAGAAGGTAACCACCCAAGAGTAACTCCCTAGAGCTAGGTGGAGCTCTTTTGTACTGTGTTTCTTTGCCTTTTAAAGACATTTTTAATTTTATGTGTGTGTGTGTGTGTGTGTGTGTACATGCATGCATGTACTTCGAGGCTGGAAGAGGAACATCAGCTCCCTTGGACCTGAGCTAGAGTTTAGGCATTGGTGCTGGGAACTGAACTAGGGTTCTCTAGAAGATCAGCAAGCAATCTTAACTTCAGAACCATTTATCCAGCCCCTCTACGGATTATAATAATTTCTATGTAGACTAGGCTTGCCTCAAACTCACATACCCACAACTTGCCATTCCCCTCCCCCCACCCCGAATGCTACCACACCTGGCACCTCTGTTATTTCTTAACATGTCTTGGTAGTCCTCCATTCCTGGGCTAATAGGGCACATCAGTCACCATAGTGTTACCGCTACCTCTCAGAGCTCAAGGTTCATGGCTCTGCTGACCTTCTTTGTATGGACTGAGTAGAAGCCCAAATTGCTATCCTCTTAAGGCACCATCTTCCCATGCTGACATCAGGTCACACAGGACTCTGCCAGTTCCTATGATAGAGTTCTACAGGCTTTCGAATCATACAGATGACATAAACTTACATAGCATGAGTTTCCCCTCATACACAGTGGGTCCAATAGCACCCAGCTGGCACTTATTGTGAAATGAAAAATACACTTTTACGAATTGATAGGGCGAAGGTGACAGCCTATATAGGTGATTGCTCTAGTCAGGTCTGCGCTGACACAATTCAACATTTGAGGCTGTTGAAGTTATAAAGAGAAAAGACTTGATTGGCTCACAGCTTTTGAGATTCAAAGAGTGGCCCTTCCATCCACTCCACTGTGCTGAGACAAGCATATATATCATATATCATGCTATAGCACATGTCTAAGTGAACTAAATCTCAACTATTGAGCCAGGAAGGAGAGATAGATAGCTAGGTAGACACACACACACACACACACACACACACACACACACACACACACACGAGAGAGAGAGAGAGAGAGAGAGAGAGAGAGAGAGAGAGAGAGAGAGAGAGAGAGAGAATGGGTGACCCTTTCCAAGGGCATGCCTCTGATGAGTTAACTTCTTCCTATTAAGCCCCTCTTTGAGGTTCTACTACTTCCCAATAGTACCACCCTGGAGAACAAGTCTATAAGAGATGGGCTTGGAGGGATGCCCAGTATCCATAGCACTGTGGTGGTCCTCAGAGAAGTCTGTGACACACACAGGCTGTAAAGTATAGCTAAGGGATGTGATGCAGGTATGTGATACCACCTCCAAACCCCAGTTCTTGTGCTTTGTACCTATGTGTCCCAGGTATTTGATGCCTTGAGCTTTATCAGTGATCCTGCAGTTGCACAAGAGTGTGTTCAGAGTGAAGCACCCAGAGCACAGCCTCTGCTGTTTGATGTGCACCAGTACTGACCTAAAGGACTCAGGAGGTCCTGAGCTGGCACTCTATGGTTGAGTTTTGCCTTCTGGTTGTTGGCCTCCTTAGCAACTCACCAGAGCTTCAGGGAAGCCTAAGGACCTCAGTGTTGGGGCTCCCCTTGCCTGATTACAGGGCTTCCACTAATTGTAACACACCCTTGTCTTGTCTGTTTCATCTCAACAAAGGAAAACAATGGTTACAAGTGTTCATATGAGGAGATGTGAGCAGGAACCTGGGTGCCCCTGAGATCCTTTCATCTTTCAGCCCAATAATTTAATCCCCAGGAGGCCATACCCGATAGCTACTATTGACTGGCATTTCAGAAGCCTGGGAATTGTACTTTCTTCTTACTGTTTTGGGTGGTTAAGGAAACACTAAAGCAGAGAAAATGGTAGTGAGATGGAGGGAGAATGAGGTGTGACTACTTCTCCATGTAGTCAGGTCACTTCTACCCATGGGGACATTGCTCCCTCTGTCATGTCTGGGGATGGGTTAACAATATAGGTGGTGACCTCCCCGACTAGAACATTAGTTTCGAGAGTTTGTTGCAAGAAGGCAACAAAACTCTAATTTGAAGTTCTCAATTACCAAGAACATGTTTGGGAGCTAGAGGGATGGCTCAGTAGTTAAGAACACTTGCTGCTCTTCCAGAGGACTGAGTTTGTTCAGTTCCCAGCACCCACACTGGGTGGCTCACAACCTGCTGTAACTCTAGCTGCAGAAGGTCTGACACATCTATTCTCTTCAGGCCCCCATGCACACATGGCATACATGCACAAGGTCATACACACATACATACAAATAAACATAAATTATTATGTTTTATGCTTAAACTTCAAGGTAGACATGGTTTGTCTCCTTTGTTGACTAGTCATTTATTCTGAAAAAGAATCTATTCTTTCTTTCTCTCTCTATCCTTTGTTTTGTTCATTTCCTTATTTCCCCACCTCAACCAAGCCTTCGCCTGCCCCCCAGAGCCTGGCAAATACAGGGCCCCAATATTTTAGACATGTGCTGTTCGTAAGACAAGGGTGTTGACTTGAGCCACAGCAGGATGGAAGGTGTAGTGAGGGGCTAGGCTTCATCCTGGTTACCTGGTGCCACTTCCCTATATTTGCAAGCCATTTGTGGACTAATAGGAATTTCATATTTTGGCATCGCCAAAAGCCATGGTATTTTGTATTAGGTCCTTTTCTGTTCCTGTGAGAAAGCACCGTGACTAAGGCAACTTATGAGCTGATTTGGGTTTACAATTCTAGGGTCATATGTGTTCATCTTAGTGGGGTATCTATGGCAACAAGTAACAGGCATGATAACAGGAACAGGAAGCTGAGAGCTCACATCTGGAAGTGTAAGCACTAAGCAAAGGGAAAAAACTACCAAGTAGGATATAGCTCTAAGCTTTCAAAGCCCACCCCCAATGACGTACTTCCTTTAGCCAGGCTGTACCTCTAAAGCATTCCCAAACAGTTCTGTCAACTGGGGACCAATTTCCCAAATACCAGGGCTTGTGGGGACCAATGATTATTTAAACCACCACATTCCATTCCACTCCCCAACCCTTATAGTCTCATAGCCATATCATAGTGCAAAATATGTTTAGTCCAACTTACAAGTCTTCATGATCTTCCGCGATCTCAATGTTGTTTTGAAATTTAAAATCTCACCTGAGACTCAAGGCAGCCTCTTAATTGCAGCCCTTGTAAAATAAGAAAGTGAGTTATATACTTCTAACATACAATGGTACAGAATATATATTACTATTTAGAGGGGGAAGAATGGGGCCATAGTGAGGAAATAACAGACCAAAACAAGACCAAAACCAGCAGGGCAATCTCCAAATTCTACAGTGTTATAAGTTTTTGGCTCAGACTTTCTGGTGTAGACCAGACAGTTGACCAGCAGTCTGGCAGTCTGGCTGGAACACTTGCAGTCCCACAAAGACACACAGATGCTTACATTAATTTTCTGCTGATTGACCTAGGGACCAGGCATATAACTTGCTAACTCCTTCATCTTAACTCAACCCATAGTTCTTGTCTTGTTCAGCCGCGCTGCTAGGTACCTTTTCTCAGAGCAACATTTCAGCTTCTTTCCTCTGAGTCTGCTGCTATCTCCTCGTTATGTCTCTGTAGCATCCCCATGGCATTTCTGTCTGCTGAGATTTTCCCAGTTTTCTTAGCCTGGTAGCTCCACCCACACTTCCTGTCTGCCTCCTGACCAATCAGCTTTTTATTAAATCAGTAGGAGGGACAAATATTTACAAGGTACCATAATCCCATTACGTTATAGCTTCATCCCTGAAGTTTGGGACTCTAATTTCAAAGGCCTTAGATGGCACCACTTCTACAGTTTTCTGCCTCCAGTGATGACCCTGTGGCCAAAATTAAATCAGAACAAAATTTAATACAGAATACAGGGTCTATAAACTGTTTATGATGCAACACTTTTCATCAAGTCATTAAAAGGAAAGTTGTGAATTCGGGCTTGTATTCTGGTCTCAAATGTTCCAAGCTGTGCACTTACCTCAGCGTCTAAGAGCTCCAATACACATGTGATCAGAGTGGCTGTTTGAGGTCAAGGAGAGAGACAGGACCAGTCTTCCCAGGCTCCCAAGTAGGCCAAATGGTCTGTGAATATATCCCCTGGTGTTCTTATGGTGGAGAAAACACTGGCCACCTAGAAACTCACAGTATGGACCCAACCTACCTGGAACCTAGAAGATAAAACAAATCGTGCCAAGGGGGTTGAAGTGAAGTGTGTATTCATTCAGAGCTGGCTTCTGTTCTTTGACTTCTGGGCACAGACTTGACTTCAATAGTGTTGCTGGGAAGAGTCTCTGTCATGGAAACCAGGCACCGCACCCTTGGTTTTTACATTGTTCTGCTGAGAACTGAGTGTGGGCCCTGCTAAGACGGATCCATTGATCTTTGTGCATTTCTGTTTGTTGTTTTCCTTCTGCCCGAACCAAGAATTTTCTGGGTTCTGTTGATGACATTTTCTAGAAGAAAAGTCTTTGGCTCCAGGTCTCAGCACTGAATTTCCCAGGTCAGACTGAGGTCAAAGTTCAGCCCATAGAGGGCTCCTGAATTGATTCACCTGCTCCTCTTATCTTCTGGAAACAGGAAAAAATTGAAGTAGTGGGTGAAGTTTTTCTTAGTCATCCTTTTGAAGTAATGAAGAACTAGAATGCTGGTGGAAATTTAGCATCTGCCCATGGATTTGGTGTTTAGCATCTTTTTTTCTGTGAAGAAATATTTGTTGAGTATCATCTCTTTGCCCTGCACCATATTATTTGGTGGAGATGAAATGGGGTGTAAGGCTGGTCAAGATCTTGCCCTCATAGGTTCTTTCCCCTTATGTGATATATAGTGTGCCAATATGGCATGTGTGTTTATATTTAGTTCTATACTATGAACCTGGACAACCAAACCCCTATGCACACCCAAAGTCATGCCCCGACAAGTAGTACATAAGTAGTAATGTTTTCTCCAGAAGGTTAGCTGCTTCTGTAAAGAGGCTGAGTCAATGACACTGAAAGCTCAGAGGTGCTACCTCTTCATCTTGGAATTAAATAGCTCAGTATCTCACTCCTAAAACGTTCAAGGAACAGATGATCAAGAGCCTGGTTTAGTCTGTCGTAGGTGAGGGAGCCACGTATGAATCCTTTAGTCAGCATTGGGACAGCATAGGAGGTAGAAGAAGCTTTCTGCATGAAATGTGGCTACTGTGACCTGGGATTTGGGGAACAAGCTGCTTGCTGGGTCCTCCTCAGAGACCTTAATCCTGCCTTTGAAAAGCTGCTTAAAAATAATACTACTAAATAAATCTTCACAGTGGATGGGAGAAGCCAGACATCTGTTGCCATCCCTCAGAAAAACACTAAGGAATTAGAAGCTGAAGTCAGAAGTAGAATTAGATGTCTGTGCCTATAAAGGATATCCAGGTGGGTCCTCCTGCCCTGGGCTCCTACGTCATTACAACGTGTTATTTTAGAGCACATGCAGACACAAGCATAATCACACAGGCATCACTTATCTGTGGCTTAGGGATATGTTCAGTATCTAGCAGTTGTTTTAGACTGGAGGCTTTGGGAAAACAGGGATTCCATTCTCTTTGATCGTCTCTTTATCTTAGACTCTGATGCAGGATCCAGTCTTGTAGAGGCATTTAATATGTACCTGGTGAGAAAATAAATGAATGAAAGAAGAAATGGGTAGATTAATAAATAAGTATATTAATTCATGGGTAGGTGGGTAGGTTACTGAATGCACGTATGGGTGAGTATATGAATGAGTAGATGGATAGGTAGATGGATTACAGATATGTAAATAGATACAAGAATGGGGGTATAGATACATTCGTGGATGATGAAAAGATGCATGAATGGGTGACTGAATGCAAAAGTGTATCTATGAATGAATTTATGCATGAGTAGGTAAATGAATGCATGGGTGGGTAAGTAGACAGATGAATGAATGAATAGATTGATGAGTAGATGGATGCATGGGTAGATAGATAGATACAGGTATGGATGTAGACACATGGGTGGATGATGGAAAGATGCATGGATGGGTGAGTAAATTCATGGGTAGACGGATGATATATGTTTGTGTGGGTAGATGGATGCACGGATGGACAAGGTAGATGCCTTGACAGATGGATGAGTAGGTAGATGGATGCCTGGTTAGGTAAATGTATGTATGTATGTATGTATGTATGTATGTATGTATGTATGTGTGTGTGTATGTGTGTATGTGTGTGGTGGTGGATGGATGGATGAATGCATGTATGAATAGATGCATGAGTAGATGGATGGATTCATGGGTAGATGAGTGGATACATGAGTGAATGGATGGATGAGTGCTGAGAGAATAAATGAATGTTGATGCATGCGTGAATAAGCAGTGTTTTGTAACTTCATGAATTGTCTAATCTTCTAGTTCTCAGCTGATGTCCTTCATTCCACAGATTATGTAGAAATCACACAGATGGCCCACAACTTTATGAGTCTTTTGTAAATACACAAACAGAGGCCAAGTACAATGCCATGTCTTTGGCTAGTTGGAGGGCAGTCATGTACTCAATGTATGACTATTTTCATTTTGCTGAACATTTTGGATATTATTTAAATATAATTTAAAATTAACTTTCAAATGAAAAACAACCAAATTCCACTCATCTTGGTGCCAATGAGGGGAGTAAGAGTGAGAATGGATTGGTTACAGGAAATTTCACAAGACACCAGCCACAAAATGTGCAAATTAACTCTTTTAGAGGGACTGTGGGTGACATATAGCTTTACCCAAACCTTTCCAAGTATTGTCAAAACAACAGTTCAGTATGTGCAGAGTGAAGTGCAAGAATGTTCTTCACATCGTTGTATGCAGTCCTGGAAGGAAGGCCATTAACTACACCAAGCAAGACAATAAAGTAGATGCCTATGGATAAACCCAAGGCTGCCAACATCATTTAGTATCTATCTATCTATCTATCTATCTATCTATCTATCTATCTATCTATCTATCTTTCTTTCTTTCTTTCTTTCTTTCTTTTATCTATCTATCTTTTATCTAGCATCTATCTAATTTATGCAAAATGTATACATTTATACTATTCCAACATGCATAGAAACATCTTGAAGTTTGTGTTCCATATCTATCTACTGTGTACTTGTGTACACTCTTATTTTTTTTCTCATGAGGGTATTTATAAAGAGAAAATTAACTGTTCTTTTTGTAAAAAAAAAAATGACTAAAATAACATATCCTAAAAAGAAAGCTCTCTGAGCTTTTCAGAAGTGCCCACTGTTCTAAGTAAGAATGGGGCCAGTCTCGTAGGACAGATAGTTTCTTTTTTTTTCATCATGGGCACATGTTGATCATCATATATATATATATATATATTTAATGATTTAATGTGGGAAATGAATTAGCTGTGACATAATGTAAACTTTTCCTTGGTCAGAAGATAAAAATGAACAAACAAACAAAACCCAAGAATTCGAAAAACAAAACAAAAAATAACAACTCACCAAACTGAATTTGTGATGCTTACAGTCTACAGAGGCAGATGAACACTTACTTTTTATATGAAGACACTGATGATCAGAAAGAATTGGTAACCATCCTGGGGTGACTCAGCAAATTTGGTGCAGAGCCAAAATGCACTGATCCCCCAACCTCCCACCCCATTCTCTTTCCCTTTGAATAGATGTACATGGAAAAGTGTCCAGAGAAGGTACACTGGCAAGATAACATCCTTCTATTTATAGGGCCAGGAGGCTAGCTATCTTCTCATATGTTCTCTCACTTCCCTTGGCCTTCATGACAAAGGAGCTCACAGCACAGTGTCAGCTGGGTAAGGAGTCAAGACATGCCCATTTTACAGAAAAGCAGCTCATCTTCCTCTGTATGACACTCCCCCGCTACCGTCATAGGGAAGCAATGGCCAAGGCTGCTGGACATTTTTGACATCCATGCTTTTTGCAGATGGGTAGGATAAAATTTCTACCCTCTGGCGAATTCCCAACTTCCATGATCTGTTCTCTTTGCTTCTCTAATTTTGAGGGAAAAGTTCAGAGTGGCTTCAGAAAGAGCCCTGTGATCCATGTTTCTGGGTAGAGTTCCTTGGCCTCTCAGGAGGCAGACAAGGTGGGCCATTGGAAAGCTGGCAGTAAGGAGACCGACACCCAGGGAACAGGCAGCCTGTCATCTCTAACTTGAACCAGGGCCACATCCAAACTGCTGGTGAATCACAAAAGCAGATGTAGCTAGAACAACACACATCCCCTGGGGCCTTTGAGAGGCACCGTCTTTCTTCTCTAGTTAAAAAGCCCTTTTCACTTTAATTTTGAGGCAAGGTCTTGCTACATGATTCAAAGTGGCCTTGATGTCATAATCCTCACAAATGAGCTGGAAGTACAGTCTGGACCACCTTTCTTTGTGTGCTGGGTAGTCTCGACTGCCAAGGACACACTGCGGCTTCCAGTCTTCACGACAGCTGAAGTGAAGTGTGGGCTCTGAAAACATGGGCTGCTGCTGAATGCCGTGAAGCCCTCAGGGCTATGTTCTTCCCACAGCCAAACAGCTATCTCACACGGAAGAGTTCTAGTCAGGATTTCACCGGAAGTTATGACGATCGAGAGGAAAATCTAGGTTTTTCCAGTTGTCTTGACAAAACAGTTAACTGAGGAATACTGCATCCTCTGGCCACCAGATATACAGTGTGGTGTTCACTCCCCACCAACCAGTCCACAGGAGCTTCAACCCTGCATCTCCTAGCTTCACTCACTTGTAATGCTATGCATCTAAGACAGTGTTAGGTTCTTCAACACTGTCCTCATGTGCTTCAGATACCCCACACTGGTTTATATGCACATTGGACCCTCATCTATAAACTGAGGCTCACCACCCTGATTTGTTTTTTGTTGCTTTCTGAGATGATCAGAAACACTGGGTCCAGAGGTGTGCAGGAGTCAGGAGACAGTGTGGGGCCACTGTTGGGAATAGAAGACAGAGAAGAAAGTGCAGATGTTAGAATGGTTCGGAGGGTATTTGGTGAAGGCATGAGAAAGGGAAGTGGGACTTCCATGCCCTTTGCAGACACTATGCCCTCTAGGACCTGCCATGCATTTACCTGTTAGGAAGTTCTCTGAATTCTATTGTTTTTTTTAAAAAAAAATAAAAATTCATTATATAGGTGTGATTGAAGAAATCATTAACCACCCATTCCTGCAGCTTGGGAGATGAGGTTGAAAGTCCCAAGCCTACTCTTCCCGCCTTGGCCTTTTGGCTGACCAGTGACCTTCTCAAAGGTACCTGGGGAGCTATCAGCCAACAACCAACACATTGTTATACACAAAGACACTTCTCACTTGGGATAATCCAAGGAATTTAGGAGTCTGTAATAGAGCAAAATGAATATTTTACAATGTCACAGGAATCAATGATGAGTGTCCGATGTCTTGTAGATGGTAGATTCATTGTGGGATTGTTCCACTTTGGGAAGGGACTGCAGAGGCATGGACATGAGTGTGATAAAATGGATGCCTGTGGGTGCCAGAGTCGGAGCTTAGTGAATGAATGTGAGATTAGACTTTGGGCTGCAGTCTGTCTGTGTCTCTTCTCAAATGTATTTTCTGAGACAGTTTCTTCTCTCTGCACAGGCTTCTTCATTACCTATCTCTATTTCTATCTATCTATCTATCATCTATGTATCTATGTATGTATGTATGTATCTATATATCTATCTATCATCTATCTATCTATGTATTTATGTATCTATCTATGTATCTATCATCTATCTATCTATCTATCTATCTATCTATCTATCTATCTATCTCTAAAACCTTACAACCAAGACCAAGTTTTGTGTTTCACACCTGTAATCCTCATACTTGGGAAGCTGAGGCAGGATGATTGTACAGTTCAGGCTAACACGGGATACATAACAAGTTCAAGGTCAACCTGGGCTATACAGTAAAACTTTATCTCAAAATAACCAAAACAAGATGAGCCAAAACACAAGACAAAGGTGGCAAGATGGCCTTTGTCAGGGCAGAGATGGGTGGATAGGAAAAGGACTCTGATAAAGCATTGTGCTCCAGAACACTGCGGATAACCATGGTTCAGGACTATATGAGAGATGGTGGCTAATGTGGGGCCCCTTCCTGAGACAGAAGAAGGAAAAGAAGTGAAGATGTCAGAGCAGTTGGAAGGGCACACACAGATCTCAGGGGGCAAAGTGGGTTCTGGTCAGTATGGGGATATCTCAGGGCCAGGCCCTGTCATCAGATTGTCCAGGGCATTTTTCAGCTTCCTACTGCACAGCTTGGAGTAGGGCAGCCCTCACACCCTGGCAGCTCCATAGTGTAATAATTTGTGTCAATGTTATATATGAAAGATTCTTCATCAGAGCCCCCAGTACCTTCGTTGTGGCTGAGTATGCAATAACCTTTCCTCAAAAGATTTATTTTATTTTATGTGTCATTTTTTTTTAATTTTACTGTTTGTTTTTGTTGGTGCAAAATGAGGTCTTTTATTGACATTTTGTTGAGCCACTTTTATTATTATCTTTTTTTCATTGTTAGTTTTAATTAAACTCTCCTTTGCCTATCGATAGATTTCTTTTATATCTTCTTAATGAAATAAGCACATCTTAAGAAATGAATGTAACTCACTGAGAAAAATTTTGTGTGTATATGTACATTTTATAGTAGGAACATATACATATTACTATATATAGTCTGGTTATTTAAAATATAGTCATACACTGATCAAACACTACACATTTCTGCAACTTGGCTTTTTTTTTTATTTAAAATGAAAGAAGCAGGGCTGGAGAGATGACTCAGAGGTTAAGAGCACTGACTGTTCTTCCAGAGGACCTGGGTTTGATTCCCAGCACCCACATGGCAGCTAACAACTGTCTATAATTCCAAGATCTGACACCCTTACATAGTTATACATGCAGGAAAAACACCAATTCACATAAAATTAAAAAAAATTAAAAAAATAAATAAATAAAATGAAAGAAGCAATTGTAGAAATATCGACTTTAGCCTTAAGTTACATTGTTACCACATGTTTAGTATTCTAGTGCCTGTAAGATTTGGTTTGACCATTCCTATTGATGCCATCCATAGAGGATGTTAGGCTTTTTAAGTTACTTTATATAGCACCTCACCGGTTATCTGTTATGTGTCTCTATGCAGTTCAACTTATGTAATAAATTTTTAGAAGGGAAGTTGCAGTTACAGTTGAGTTTCTATTTCATGAAATAGGTGTAAAGCTGTGCAGTGAACTGGCAGATGACTTCAGAGTGATGGAATTGTAGGCATGTACAGAGGTGCCTGGCTTGAAAGCCATTTTTAAAAATTATTTATTTATTATGTATGCAGTGTACAGAAGAGGGTACCAGATGTCATCATAGATGGTTATGAGCCACCATGTGGTTGCTGGGAATTGAATTCCGACCCTCAGGAAGAACTGTCAGTGCTCTTAACCACTGAGCCATCTCTCCAGCCCTTGAAAGCCATTTTTAATGGAATAATTTGGAAGAGTATTTACAAATTTTTAAATGGTACAGTTCACATGAGAACAGACTTTTAAAAATCAAGCATTAGAGCGGAATGAACTGTGATGTCTGATGAAAACAATTATGGGCATATGGAATGGATTTCTTGTTTGCTGGATGATCCACTATCCATGTCCTCAGTTGCACAGGGTGGACTTATATGGGGCACTTTGGGAACAGGTGAGCTTTTCCTTTTGTTAATTTTCTTCTTTGGTAATCTCATATGTGTGTATAATATATCTGATGATGCTCCCACCTCCTCCTCCTCTCTCTCCCACCCCTCTCAATCACCTCTTTTCTACAAATCATTTTCATGTCACCATGTTCTGTCATGCTACTTCTGGAGTTAAACCAGGGCTGTCTGTGTGACCATGCTTTTCCAACTACCACTCAGAGCCCCATAGGATTCTGTCTGTGACCTAAAGTAAGTCATTCTTAGTGGCACTCTGAGTGCTCTAGAAGACACTGACAGAGTACACATGGGCAGGGAGACATCTGTGACTCACGGGGCCTAGCAGCTGTGGCATCTTCAGCCTTTGATAACACACTTGCTTCTGTAGGTTTCTGAGGGGCCTAGCATTGGCGCATAGACTTCTGTCCTGACAGTCACTTGGGCAAAGTGTCAGCTCCCATCTCAGAGCATGCCACCACCAGTTCCGACGTGCATGGGCCATCTCTGAGTTTGCCTGCTGCTGCACTGCAAACTGCTGGCTCAGTGTGATAAATAAGACAACCAGGGGGAAAAAAAACCTCTTCTAGACCATAATAGTATAATCACACTGCCCCCCTCTGCTGCATCTCAGCTGGCAGAAAAAAAATAAGAAGATATCCATATATGGCAAGACTCTTTGCCCGTTCCAGGCAGGATACTTTTGCAATCTGAGTGGTCCAGAGGTCTCTGTTGAAGTACAAGCACAGGGGGCTGGAGAGATGGTTCAGTGGTTAAGAGCACTGACTGCTCTTCCAGAGAACCACGGTTTGATACCCAGCACCCACATGGCAGCTCACAACTGCCTGTAGCAAACACCAAAGCAAATAAATAAAGTTTTTTGTTCTTGTTTTTTTTTTTAAAAAAAAAAAAAGAAAAGAAAAGAAAAAAGAAATGCAAGCACAGTAAGTGTATGCTTCTCCAAGACCCAGGCTAAACACCTCTGTGGATTCACAGCCAGGGCACTTTCTGCACAGATCCAAACTGCTCTAACTAACTGGGTTTAGGTATAAAGATCTTCAACTACATTCTGCATTTTCCTTTTATTCTTCCCTCCCCTTTTTATTTACCGTCTCTGTTTCCTTTCCTCTCCTCCTCTCCTTCCTCCCTTCTTATCTTAGAAAGAACAGCCCAAGCTGTACTTAAGGTCAGCCTTCTCGCCTCAGTTTCCTAAGGAGAATGTAGGCATGTGTCACCTCTCCAGGCTTCAGCCACATTTTTGTGGCTGACGATTGCTCCTGACTCTCTTCTCAAGAGCTTTGTGATTATTCTTAATGTTTTTGGATCTTAAATTTTGTAGCTGATAAGGAGAGTGATGATTCTTATCAGGCCTTTCTGATAGATCCACAATGAGGACCTAATGCAATATAGTTTTAATAAAATAAAAGTCCTTTCTTAAATATGAAGTCTTGCAAATGATCCAAATACACTTTTGTGTATTTAGAGTAAAGTCATTGCACTTGAGTATAGAAAATTCATTCACCCTTTGCCCACAGCACACCCATATATAGATGGATGGATAGATATGATGTATGCATATGTTTTTGGATATATGAATGCATGGGTAGATGCATGTGTGGATAGATATGTAGATGTATGCTTATGAGGATGGAAGATAGAAGTGTGCTCGTATGGAATGATAAATGATGAATTGATGGATGGATGTGTGTGGATGGATGGATAGACGTATAGATGAGTGAGTATATGTATTTTATAAAATTTACATATATTAGATGGGTGTGTGTATGGATAGTTGGATTAATGAATAGATCGATATGTCCACAGTACATCCATCTGCCTATCTGCCCACAGCATGTCCACCTGTCAATCTGTCCAGCCATCCACACTATCATCTGTCAATCATCCATGTATATGTTCATACATTCATATATAAATATACATACATATGTGAATACATCTTATCTTTCCATCATTTCATTATCCATAAAATACATTCATCTATCATACATGCAATACATATACATGTCCATTTATCTGTCACCCACCCATAGCATATATCCATATATCTCACACACATCTATTTGTATATATACTCACTCATATAATACACACATAACATACATCCAGCCACACATACATACATTTCTTCATTAATCCATCCATCTTTCCATACAAACATACATCTACCCATCTATCTATCCATACTACTTATACATATACATACAAAGCTATCAATTCATACATACATGTCTATCCATCATTCCATATAAACAAGCATCTATCATATATACATACAATACAGACATCTATCCATCTACCTGTCCATCCATAAATGCATACAATGAATACATTTATTCATTCAACATCCATCATACATTTTTCATCTACCCACATATTCATCCACACACATATACCCATTCATCTATCAATCCACACATATGTACATTCCATACACATACACATTCATATGTGTATATATATAAGTTCATAGATTCATCCATCTATTCATCCATCTATGTTCCAAACATTTATTGAGAACCTCCTATGATTCTGAAACTTTGATCCCAAGAGGAAGCATGAAGCATATTCCCAGTTCAAAAATTTCTTCCTAGTAGGGAGATAAACAAAAAGTGTGGACAATACAATACATCACAATACCATTTTTTCTTTATTAACAGAAAACAGCCAACAACAACAACAATATCCCACCCCCCAAATCCAGTCTTCCTAGTTAGAACAGAGCTTATAGAGCTAAGAACTCAACTGAATCACCTATGCCATTTGACTAGCTCCGGGTGGGGCAGGAAGCAGCAGGAAATATGTATCCATCTGTCAGGC
The DNA here is from genome assembly GCA_004025045.1 of Sigmodon hispidus. Lineage (NCBI taxonomy): Eukaryota > Metazoa > Chordata > Mammalia > Rodentia > Cricetidae > Sigmodon > Sigmodon hispidus. The sequence goes on along the minus strand of PVIH01018202.1, from coordinate 7,877 downwards.
AGTTCCAAAAGACTAAGGGAGCCGGTCTTTTATGTCTACAATAGGGCTGAAGCATTAAGGGGCTATGGTGACCCTCGTCTTCAGGGGTCTGCTGTGAGGACCCATGTGTGCAGCTGCCCAACACCACTGCCATTTAGGATCACTCAGCTGACGGGGAGGAGGCATCCCAGCCCAGTTTCCATTAAAAACACAAGTAAAGCAAAAGCTCAGTTGCCAAGGCAGGAAGGAAAAGATTTTCATGTTGCCTCTTTTAAGACATTCTGGATGCACCTCCTGCATGTGCCTGGTCACACCCAAAGGAACCTGCTACCAGTCTCCCTAAGGAGTATCATGTCCTAGTTAATATACTCACAAATTTAACTGAGCATCATTTCCTTAGCACAGTAATGACACATCAAAGAATCACAGAGGACTCCTCAAGCAGGATGTCCTGAGCCCTTTTCTATAGACAGCGTCTTTCTCCCTACACATTCTCTGATGGTTCAGTTTGGTTGTCCACTTGTCACACTCATGAGAAATGACCTCCATTCAATGGTAGGCATATTATAGGGGCATTTTCTGGATTGGAAAATGATATAGAAAGGTCTAGACCACTGTGGGTGGTACCATCCCTAGGCAGAAGGGTCTGGGCTGTCTAAAAAGAGCTGAATGTGTGCTACAGAGCAGAGCAGACAGTATGCCGTATCACTCCATGGTTTCTGCTTCAAGTTCCTGCCTTGACTTTGAGCCTTTGTTGCTGTTTATTTTATTTACACTTTCTCTCTTTTTCGGCCGGGGGACACCCGGCTCCCAAATAAATTTACACACAGAGGCTTATTATTACAGAGCCTTAGTTTGGCTTGTTTCCTGCCAGCTTTCCTTAACTGAAATCATCCCGTCTATCTTTTGCTTCTGGGTTTTTCTTTTCTTACTTCTGTGTACCTTCCTTTCATTCTTATTCCATGGCTTGCTGGGCAGTAGGGTGACTGGCCCCTGGAGTCCTCTTCCTTCTCTGGCTAATGCTTCCTTTGTCTCTTCCCAGATCTCTCCTTCTATTGATACTCTCTGTCTACCAGCCCCAACTATTTCCCTCTCCCGCTTTACTATTGGCTGTTCAGCTCTTTATTAGACCATCAGGTGTTCTAGACAGGCACAGTAACACAGCTTCACAGGGTTAAACAAATGCAACACAAACAAAAGTAACACACCTTGAAATAATATTCTATAGCATGCCTTGGCTTCTTCTGTTGATGGACTATAACCCTTAAGATGAAATACACTTTTGGTCCATGGTGCTTTTATCATAGCAATAGAAGCTAGAACAGGAGGGAACAGTCAGGGGGCTCTGGAGCCATTAGGAGCCATTCTAAACTCTTGCACACTACAGGGAATGTGCCACTTACGGTGATGGGAGGTAGCAGTTCTGTGCACTTATGAGACTGTCATTAGTACATGGACAATACATCTGGTAAAGGCAGAGGTCTGAAGTGTATGGGGTGGAGGCAATGGGGGCCCCAAAGGCCACTTGTTCTAAATAACCATAACATCAAAGCTTCCATGGGTCTCCTCTAAGCACCCTAAACTGAAAACTAAATCTGTCTTCTCTGTTCAGTTGACAAAGGGAGAAATAGAAAGGATTTCTGGCTATATCCACTCTGTTTTACCCCTACTACATAGTCCTATTATTTTGTGCTTTTATGTATGAAGATCATTGAATGCTTTTTCTGTGTTCTTAAAAAAAAAAGAATACAACAGAAGTTATTCCTCTCAAAATTTTGGCAGTATACACAGCAACGGCCCAGGTTTAAGGTTGGTGACATGGTGCATATTATTTCTGAATAAATTTTCATGCAGTCATTGATCCACTGAGTGTCAAGTAAAATGTGATACCCACAAAATTTGTGTGTGACCCTGACATTTTTCCAGTACTTAAAGTAATTGCCCTTCTGTTTAATAACAGTGTTTATAAAATTACTTTCTGATTGGCTAGGTCCATGGCACACTCGTGTCAATAATGTGCAGCAAATATATGCTTGTGGCCTTTGGCCTTGGTCTTCAAAATCATTTTCATCTCTTAATCATGAATTGGTGGCTTGCCCTGGGAGCTAAGAGTCAAGGCTCCTAGGCTCAGATCCTTCTTTGCTGTTTGGCCCTGGACATTCCGGAACAATCACTCCAGCTTTCCAAGTTTATAGGCTGAATCGAGGAAGGGTCTTGTGTCCTTGGTAATTTCTATTTCTTCCTAATAGTATTTGAGGTCATCAACCCAGTGGGTCTGCTGAGAAAGTCATTTTATCTTTGGAGTGAGTTTTACCTTCTTTATTTTATGGACTTAGGAAAGGCAGTTTGGGGGGCAGGTAAGCTACTTCCCAAAGCATTCAGGCAGAGAGGCTTAAGGGTGGTGTGCTCCAGACTCTTGCTAGAAAGCACTGAGATCTGAGTCCCAAGGCTGGGTGCCCACTGTTTCCTACCGTGCTCAGCTTGTCCTGTTTATTTATTTATTTATTTGTTTGTTTATTGTTTCCAGGCACGGACTCAGTATGCAGCCATGGTTGGCCTGGAACTTACTGTGTGGGCCAGGCTGGTCTTGAACTCACAGCTCCCTCTGCCCCTGCCCCTGCCCCTGCCCCTGCCCCTGCCCCTGCCTCTGCCTCTGCCGTGATGGGATTAAATGTGTGTGCCACCATGCCTGGCTTTGCCATGTTTTTGAAGGACCACCATGACTTTAGTAACTAGGGAAAAGAAAGACATGTGGCAGGCCGTGTTGGTGAGGAGAGCCCAGGGTTACTTACGGGGAGAGAGTAACGAGATATAGCAAATTTCCATTTTGATTAAATGGTGTGAAGGCCTATCAGCACTTGCACTTGTAGAAGAATTCCTTTTAATATATTTTAAATTTTTTATTACATTTTATTATTTTTATGTTGCATGTATCTGTGTGGGTGTGTGAGTGTAACAGCCACATGTGGAGAGCGTTAGGTTGTTAAGCAGCTGTGGCCACGCCCCCACCTGCAGGGGCTCTGAAGCCTCTGACATAGGCGTGTCTACCCTTTAAAATTTCCTACCAGGTGGGAGACTCTCTCTTTCTCCTTCTCTCTGCACCTACTCTACTCTTTCCCTCCTCTCTTCTCCTCCCGCTCCTTAATAAACCTAATATGGCTCCCTTGGCAGCGTGCAGGCGAATTCTTTGACTAGCAAAATACTAACAGAGGTCCGTGGACAATGCTCAGGAATCTACTCTCTTTCTACCATGTGGGTCCTGGCCATGCCAGGCTCTCTGGCAAGCACCTTTGCTGGCTGAACCATCTACGCCAGCCCTTAATTTACTTTCTAAACCTTTTATTTCGAAGTAATAGCAGAATTCCAAAAATGAATAAAAATATAAATAAGGGGCTGGAGAGATGGCCCAGCGGTTAAGAAAACTGACTGCTCATCTAGAAGACCCCGGTTCAATTCCCAGCACCCATATGACTGCTAACAACTGTCTTATAACTTCAAGATCTGGCACCCTCACAGACATGCAGGCAAAATGTCAATGCACATAAAATAATAAAAATGTTTAAAATAACACAAATCAATATAATTTTAAGTTCTCCTACCTCATCACTCAAGATCTTTAAATACAAACAGCCTCCTCACATTTCCTTGGCCTAAAAGATTAGACTTAGGAAGTATACTTCGGAACAATATTATTAATTAGTCTCCAGCCCTTGCTCAGATTTCCCCAACATCTCACTGATGCCCTTTCTCTGGGTTAGGATCCAAAGCATGGTAGCTTTACACTCAGCTGCTCAGCTCCCCCAAGCTACCTCTGATCAACAATAGCTCCTGGTCTTTATCTTTCATGACCTTGACACCCTAGAAGAGTTAGGGTTGGTTGTTCTGTAGAAAGCCCCTCAGCCTGGGGTCACTTACTGTGTCCTCATGGTTAGATGGAACCTATGGTTTTTGAATATGAATATCAGCTCAGAATCCCCAAGTCCTCAGAGCATGTCATCAGGAGACTCACAGCCGGTATATGTCTCTCCTGATGAGGTTCATGCTTGATCACTGGGCTCAGACAGTCTTTCATGAATCCCAGGCAAAAAGTTATTGTTCTTTTGCCCCCCGTCAATGATGAGAAAGTATTTTGTGGAAAGGAATATGTGATGATGGAGAGTCATCTAAACCTGTTGACGTTCCCTCCTGCACTCCACGTCATCTCTTCCCACTCTGTATGTGGATTAGTAGGGCTTGCCCATAACAATCACGACACAACTCTATGGAAATGCTTTCTTCTCTGGTCCTTAAATGGGAAATCATCCATAAGGATCTTCTATCAGACACTCAGTTTTATTTTCAGTGGACTCCCTGGTATCAGCTTTGTTTTATGACATGTATCTGCACTATTGTCAGTGGGGATGTTGCTCCATTTGTCACAGGTTCGGCTATTGGAACACATCAGAGTCGACTCCAATCCTGTGTCTTTTCAGAATGTATCCATCATATTTCAGCAGTCCAGAAGGGCTGTGCACACCTGCTCTCAACTAAACCTATAGAAATTAAAGGAGACTCTTGCCTTCCTGTCATCCTGACCCCATCAGATTGATACATATACTTCAAGACATTTTCTATACAAATGCATTCATGCATACATTAATTTTTTTAAAACACAAATCGACATGTATCACATATGTTGTATTACACTGTGTTCTTATATTGGTCAGCTTTTTACTGCTGTGACAAAATGTCTGAAAAATTTTGTTTATGAGAGAAAAACTTATTTGTGCTCTGGGTTTCTATCTATGGTCACCCTATTGTTTTGGGACTGTGATAACATAGAACATTGAGGTGGAAGCGTTTGCCTTGTGATGCCACCCCGAGTAAGTAATATCCCCTTTGAAGGTATAGTTCCAAAGATCTGACTTCTTCCCACTAAGACCCTCCTCTTGAAGATTTCCCCATCTGCAGCCAGTCACATTAGCCTTTAAGAGACAATCTGTCCATCTCTAAACCATAACAGTTTTTTCCACGTTGTCATTATACACATCTTTGTAAATACTTTATATTTTATTCACAATTGCAGAGTCCCTAGTTCTTTGGTGATGATTTACAATAATTTACTTAACAAATGCCTTGTGCACAAACAGATTGACTATTTGAACACACACACACACACACACACACACACACACACACACAAACACACACAAATTTAAAAAAAGCCTGATCATTTCCATGAGAGAGAATCAGTCAGACAGACAGAAAGACAGAGATGACAGAGAGGTTGACAAAACAATTTCCAAGATGCAGGGCTGCTCAGAGATAGAAGCTGTTGCCCAGCTCATAGGTTCCCCATTGTGTTAGTTGCATGTCTTTAATTATGAGTGACACTGAGCGTTTCTCCATATGTTTCTCATCTCTAGCTCTTTTCCCTGGAATGACGTGGCTTTTCACATCATTTGCCCATTATTTTCTTTCCCTATTGCATGATTGATATCTTTCTCACTGATTTGCAAGGGTTTATTATATATTAAGGAAATTAGCCCTTTTCTGTCACTTACATTCCAAATATTTTTCCTGGAGTGTCATGTGCCGTTTGATTTTGTTTAGATTTTTGTCGTAGTGAGGGTTCGAGTTTTGTTCTCAGATTCATTTGTCATATTGCGGCCCTGTGACAAGCTCACTCCCAGGTTTTATACCACCCTCGGCTTTTCCTTTACCCCCCCACCCCTTCTATCTAGGTCTTGAATGTCTTGAGTTTGTTTTGATGTGAGGGAGTGACTAAGAGTCCAGTCTTACTGTCCTGATGTTCCTTCCCATGCTGTGACTAGTTATTGCCCAAGCACCACTTACTAAAGCGTCCTTTATTCTGTCCCTTGTTAAAAAGGCATGTTTATTGCTCACTAATTCTCATATGCATTCATGTCTCTCTGCTTCTTCTCTTCCGGTTTCACTGAGTTGATCTGTCTGCTTTCTGCACCTGCCCCAGCCAAGTTAACGATTACACAGTTCAGCATCCTCTCCCACAAGCCTTTCTTTCTCTTCTTCACAATTTAGCCATGTGGTTTTCTAGCATTTTTGTATGATCTTTGGTCTCAGAAGAAAATGAACTTTCTCATAAAAATGTTTAGCCAAGTTGTTTACTGAAGGTGGAAAAGAAAAAAATATGATAAAATTTAGAGATTTTTTTTTTTTACAAAGATGGTCTACAGGAGTGACTTGGAAGCAAAATGCCACTCTTGTGCCTTTAAACAATTGTTATGTAATTATTTTTCTGTGCTGGATGATTCTTGTCACTTTGACACCAATTAGAGTTACCTAGGAAGAGGAAAGCTCTGTTGAGGAACTTCTTCCATCAGACTGTCCGTGTGCAAATCTGAGTAGTATTTTCTCCTTTGGTGATTGTGTGTGAGGGTCTAGCCCACAGTGGGCGGTACCATCCTTAGGCAGGTAGTCCTGGACTGTGTAAGAAGGCAGGTTCAGGAAGCCAGTAAACATCATTCTTTTGTGGTCTCTGCTTCATCTCCTCCTTGGTTTTCCATAATGATGGACTGTGCACTGGAAGATGAAATAATCCCTTTTGGGTCATGGTATTTATGACAGCAACAGAAAGCAAGTTAGCCGTAAATTCATTCGGCTGTTTGTTTAAAGGCCCACCCCCCAACTCAGCATTGTAAATCAAATATTTCTTTCTAATTGGAAGCATCCTTATTGGCTGTTACGTGCATTCACTTTAACTCAGTCTCCACCTTCCCAATGCTGTGACCCTTTAGCACAGATCCTTATGTTGTGCTGACCCCCAACTATAAAACTATTTTTGTTATTACTTCATAATTGTAATTTTGCTATTGTTATGAATTATAATGTAAATGTCTGCATTTTTTCAATGGTCTTAGGTGACCCCTGTGAAAGGGTTTGGTTCCCAAATGGATCATCACACACAGGTTGAGAACCTCTGCTTTAACTACGGATTTTATACATTCACTTGGTAACAACTCTTAATTTTCATATCGCTTTCTTTTTTCTCTTCCATTGGTTTTTGGTAAGTATTCTGGGGTGGAATCATATCATCTTCAAATACTAATAACAATTCTTTTTATAAGCAAAACTAGAACCCGTTTTTCTTTTTTGTTCTCTGCTGTAATGGCTAATATATTCCAGAAGATGCTTGGTAAGAGGGAGGTGGTGGGTCCCCGCTCTGCTTCCAAAGCACATGATTTCAGCCTTCCCGCCACAGCATCTGGCCATATGTGTGTGACAGAAATACCCTGTGAGGACTGTTCAGCTGATTGTTTATTTGTTTTAATCAGAGATTCATGTTTAAATTTATAAAAGCCTCTTATGGAATTTGTGGAGATGATCAAATATTTTTCCTTGACATAATATTAAAATAGTGAATCATATTAATAGATGTTCTTATGTTAAAGAATCTCTTTATTTAAGGAATTCACTCTATTAATAGATTTTTCTTATATTAAAATATCTTTTTATTTAAAGAATTAACCCTACTTGATTAAACTTTTTATTCAGTAGTGAATATAGAACCTAGGGCCTCCTACTTCTTAGGCAAATGCTCTACCATTGAGCCACACCCCAGCCCCTCACTGGGGATTCTAGGCAGGGGCTCTACCACTGAGCCACACCCCAGCACCTCACTGGGGGATTCTAGGCAGGGGCTCTACCACTGAGCCACACCCCAGCACCTCACTGGGGGATTCTAGGCAGGGGCTCTACCACTGAGCCACACCCCAGCCCCTCACTGGGGGATTCTAGGCAGGGCCTCTACCACTGTGCTACTCCCCAGCCCTTCACTGGGGGATTCTAGGCAGGGACTCTACCACTGAGCCACACCCTAGCCCCTCACTGGGGGATTCTAGGCAGGGGCTCTACCACTGAGCCACACCCCAGCCCCTCAC